>JAVTVY010008097.1:0-49317 GCA_036873755.1 Hanleya hanleyi | reverse complement strand
AATATAGATAGAAAAATACCATGTGAGATGTATATTGTACTCCAAACTATAGCATGTTTTGGTATTTTGCACTAAATGATTATCACATTTAGACATGTTTTAGGTGATTATGACGTCAAACTAACTTCATAATTCGACACCGTTGTTCAAAATGATAAGAATCGCCCTCCTATGAACTTGATCATTATCAATTATCACAGTATTTTTACACAAGTCACCTTGAAGTGTATTGGACAAGTATTACTGACGATCGTAGATCATATTTTGTCTCTTTGAAAACATATTTTAGATGCACCCAGCGTAGTATGAAGGGGCCAAATCTCTGACAACATTCTTACAAGTTAAAATATATTTGACATCGATATGACATAAGTATGACACAATAATATAATAATTTTAACAACAATTCACATTCCAATTTCTTATCTGTCACGTAACTTTTTACTATGATTGCCAGTGATTGCTTTATCTGATATGCAAATCGATCCGGAGCAAAATATTCTACCCTAAATGGAGTGGAAATAAAGACGTGACTCTATACCATTCTGGGGATCTCCGTGGTATAGTTTTCTGAATGCCATGATTTAACTGAACACAGACTTCGTAGTTGATTTATTTTTATTGTGATATATTTTATAATATTTAGATCATTTACTATAGACACAAAGTAAGTGGGTTGCCAGAATATCTGCGTTGAAGTCGATTTCTCCCGATAAAACCCATTCAATATATTTCTGCAATATTTGGTGGTACCGCAGGTGGCATTGGCAACATATATTGTCAAAACTTAATCGACACATTTGCACTTGTTACTAGTCTTTCTTTCTCTCTCCCCCTCTTTCTCCGTCGCACAAATTTGCGGTAGCCAATAATTAGGGCGAGACATGCTTTAGAATGCGATGTACCTCCAACAATTACAGTTTAAAGCGCGCGTAAAGCTTGCATATAGTTACGGTAAGGACCAGGAGTATGTCATCTCTCTCACACTCAACACGTTCCCTACTCGTCCCCTATGCCAACACCCCACAGGATAAGTGTACATTCAGCCTTGTTTCGGACCTATCAATTTAACTGCCATTGCCAATCATTGGCATTTCTTCATTGAATGTATCTTGAATAATTGTATATCTATCAATCGAAAAACCTTCGGGAGAATCAAGGCGACTGCAGCCTTTCGCGTTGCAATATGTTTGCATTTATTCATAGGTGGAGGATGCTGTTTATCTACACAAATAAACTATGCTACGAAGATGATTGGTTTTGAAGTATACATTCTTTGAGGTTATGGTACAAAATGAGAAGAACATAAAAAGCAAAACAAATTATCTTCATCGTTCCTATTTTGAATTACCAAAATGTAATATAATCTCAAAAGGAGCATTAACCCAACACATTCAACACGTTCACTACTCATCCACTATGCCAACACCTCATAGGATACGTGTAGAATCAGCCTTGGTCGGAAAGCCTAATTGTACAACTATGCACAGTTATTCTCTTTATTCAGCCAGATACAGTTCATTCTGGAAGAATCAGGGCAAACCTCCGCACTCCCCTTCACATTTCCTCCTCCTCAGCACCACCACAAATGGAGAGATTCTCAGTTTATATACTGCCGTGCTTACATAAAATAAAGGTGTGACAAAACACTCAACTTCATATTATGGCGTCTGGATCTACACAAACTGATAGATTACTGTATGTTATTTTCTCAGGTTCTATTTTGTGTTGGGAAATATTAGCTAATGTATAAGAATTCGTCTCACCGAATCAAAACTATCCGATGTTCTTCTTTGCAGAAATCTTATCCTGTGCGGTACAAGGGTATTCATTACTTCAACACCAACCCGATCTTCGAGGCTATGTTCGCTATCATCAGTCCATTGTTCTCGGAAAAACTGAAACAGAGGGTAAATAGCTATTCATTTTTGCTCACAATTTATAACATTTCAGATTACAGATTCACGGTGTTAGTCCGTTTCAAAACAGATCAACATGTTATTCTGTTGTTCTGTAGGCATTTATCCGGCAAGCCAACCAAAAGATCGCATGATAGCGAATGAGAGAGGCGAGATTTAACCCTACCTGACCTATAGAAATAGACAAACTTCTGAGCGGTACTCCACGTAAACATATTTAATGCACAAGTATATTTACTGGCAATTTTATGAAATTCAATAGATCACTTGACAAAGGCTCCGGCATGAGAGTTGAAAGCTTGTGCATTAAATATGTTTACGTGGACTACAGCTCATAAGTTTATCTATTTCTATAACAACGAACCTACATATGAGTCTAAAACAGTATACCTACCTGACCTTGCCGCCATTATGCCCCCCTCCCCCAACTTTCACCTCTATCTCCGGAGCGACAAAAAAAGGTGACCCTCCTTGACTTTGTAGTTTATCATATTGGGGTGATTTTGAGCCCATTTGCATAGGCCCCCGTGTACAGGATCATGGATAAATTAAAATAGCGGCCAGGAGAGGTACCAGAAAAGTAATAATTTCGTCATTTTCCTTTAAAACTTTTACTTTTCTTCGAGGAAAGTGGGGCAAATTCTAGTTTACTTCACACCAGATTATTATTTGCTAATTTATGCAAAGAAAACAAATAAAAAAATCGAAAAATCTGACCGAAAAATCGACCAAAAGATGCCTGTTTTTAAGATGTCACTGTTACGCCATCAAAGCGGTCGTCTTGGATTTTCTGGTAGAGCGTGATCCAAGGGTATAGTGTGGAAAGTTTCAACTCCCGAGCTCAAGGGATAAGAGAAATATTTAGGGGTGCCGAAATGGCTCCCCAAGCCTGGACAGGTCCCAAAAAGCCAGATAGGGTTTAATGTGATCTTTTGGCTGGCACGCGTCGGCGCCAAGGTGAAGTAAAGGTCACGGAAGATTTCCTATTTCTTTCGCCATCGGCAGCGCTCCATTATGAAAGGTAATTTCATTACGGTCCATCAAATTATATTGTTGAATTTCTTTATCAACATACATCACTGGATAGTTTTTTCGCCTCAGTTTACGTAACTGATGACTGAATTTCACATATCACAACTGGTAATGTATATTCAAGACGTGGTTTGATACGTTCGCGTCATGATCAAATGACCTTAGTTTCGCCCTTGACTGCGATACATGATTCACAATAGATGCAACTGTTCAATATATTCCTACAGTCTCTGCCACAGTGGTTGGTGCATTGTAAAGAACGACTGAGACATTGGCAATGATATTCTTGGGAATCAGATTGATACTTGGGTATTTTTGTGGACGTGAATTCCCGAATAAGTTTACGTTTCTCTGAGATTTTGCCGACAATCTAACTGCATTGGAATTCGAGCAGCAGACCAGTGCAGATGCAAATTTCTACGAACTTCCTGTTTTTCAAGAAACTATTGAATTACTCTTTTAGAATTCACAAAACGTTTATCATTTAATGTTCCTTGTTAACCTGCCTTTCCACGTTTTTTTTTTCTTGGCATAAAACTCCATATACGTTTATGCTTATCACAAAATTTTCTTCCCAGCACATCGGGATATTATCACATTATTCCAGAAACACAGCTTCCAACTGTTTCAAGTCTCTAATGTTAACACTTCTTGGTACAAACAGACAATCCGTTGCCGCCCACAAATGTCTCATGAACTTGAACTCTGAGGACCTTGTGCGATGGGTTATGCTTTTGACATAATGGGTTTGATGGAAATCAAGCAGCATGCTATTAGATGCAACCGAACGTAAAAACTCTGTCCCTCATCAATGTATTCTTCAAACGCGCCATAGTGGCATTTTATTGAGTGGTACTTTTCGATCATCCAGAGAACGGTATTGAAATCCACCCATTGAATCAACCAACTCTTTTGGCAACTCTATTTTGTGCATGAAGTTGACTCTACATCTTCATCGCACCATACGTTAATCTTAAACCCGCATTCCAAATTTTGGATAAAAATCCCCACAACAACGTCCTGAAACTATCAAACCTCTTTCAAAGAATATCTATACTGGGCCGACACAAGATGTAGACCGCCACGCTGTTGGTTTTTTATTTATTTTTTATATTTTTTTATTTTTTTTTACATATCGCCTTACTTTTATCCGCTTGTTAGGTTGTTTGCGAGACATTTTGGAGAAAACCCATGTTGTGACCCCAGCCTACTAAGCCCCTGATTCAAACCTCAAACAACACATATCCATGCAGTGGTGTTCACACAATTATCTTAAAACTATAGACAGCTCTGAGAATGATGTTTTCGTGTAACAAAGCCTTGCAACAAGCATGACGTTCTTGCGCCAACGAGTGATGTTCGACTCCAGGAAAAATGAATGACTATAATGTCGTCTTAAGCAGTTTTTACAGTCGAACTCATACCACAGTCACTTACTCATTCGCAATGACGTTCCCCGGAATTTACATAGATTAATGATAGGCATCGGAAATGGTCCACTATTCGAATTCCAATGGAGGCTTGTTGTTCACTAAAATTGAAGACAACGGAAAATTTCTCGGATATTTACGAATCATCGAACAAATACTCAAGAATCAATCTGATTTCGATCATCAATGCACCAATCATTGGGGCCGAGATTTAAAGGTGATCATTTCATATACACACGGCTGAATGTCAGAATTGAAGGTTATTGGTTATTGGTATAAGGAAGTGTATTCTATTTGCAGCAAGTCAAGGCCTAAACTCTTTTATGGTGGATATTATCATACAAACTCCAATACCTTTAATGGATAGCTTCCAATTTTGAAACAAGTGATTGGACAATTTTCAAAAACAATTTGGTATTCCATTGGCTCTTGGGCGAAAAAGGAAGAACATTCAGTCAATATTGAATTTATATAAACTTTGAAGACATACACGCAAATACAATGCATTTGGTTTCACCAGGGTTTCAGCGAAATGATCACTCTAAATATGTGACCAAATTTACATGGATGAAAAACTGTTAAGAAGCTGACAAATGTGAAATCTTTACAACGTTAACTTTGACGTAAAATTGCGACGTTGCCGCTTCTAGTCCATCTGTTCACTGTTTTACCTGAATCATGTGAAAAAATGAATAAAACGATTGATCAAATAATCTGAGAAGGGTGGCCAGAAAGATCATACGACTATCGATGGTTTGTGGGGAGAGGAAGCGTGCATGACAAGACATAATTTATTTTGACGACTTGTATGCCAAATTGTCGAACAGAATTTTATTTCCATTAGGTAAGC
This sequence comes from Hanleya hanleyi, assembly GCA_036873755.1. Taxonomy (NCBI): domain Eukaryota; kingdom Metazoa; phylum Mollusca; class Polyplacophora; order Lepidopleurida; family Hanleyidae; genus Hanleya; species Hanleya hanleyi. Next base: position 44,086 of record JAVTVY010008097.1, on the reverse strand, counting down.
ATATTTTGGGATTTAGGTCCAAGGGGACTTGGAATATTAATGCCGATGCCTTTTGAGAAGATGTAACTACTAGCTTGGCTGAAATTATCAGAACCGAGTTCGCTGAAAAGGATATCTCAAACTGTTTGACACTGACATTACATAATACTCTATTAGTGGATGGATATAGCAGAATCGTCAAAAAATAACATTCCAACTGTTTATGATTTACTTGATGATGGTAAATGTCTGTCCTATAACTCATTGAAAAGAAAATATAAAATTTTATGGCGAATTTTGCACTCCAGAAAAAATATTAGACCTAGGTAGCCAACACATTCAGAAATGTCGATAACCAAACGTAAACTGCTGAATCAAGAAAGTTAAAAATATATTTATAAGTTGCTGTTAAACGGTCGAAAGATCAAACCTGAGAATACACAAATTAATGGCAAAATGATTTGGAGCAAATCAGGCAAAGAACTACCCATACTGATTAAGCGGAGGAAAAAACATATAAAAAAAGTGCAAGTTAAAATATGTTCGGTTTAAAAAATTCGCAGAATTTTGATAACCAATTCATCAGTCAATAAATGGGAGAAAGTCAACAGATAATTGCACATTCTGCATAAATACTATGCACAGAAACGAACATTATTATAATTATTTTCTACTTGTGTTTTTGTAACAATCACTTGGGACAACTCTCAACGCTGGACAGAAGAGTTGGATATGCCTCGATATGATATTTGACTTACTGATGTAAATCTCCGATCTGGAAAATTATGGATTCAAAAATGTATTGCTTGTATTAATAACTCTATGGCAGCTTTTAACCTGAAAGGGAGGATTCTGACAAGCTCTGACAGTTAATATCTTCAAGCATTGTATATATGCTACATTAAAATTTATCTGTATGTAAGCGGCAAAGCATAGTATGATAGACATTATTATAGTAGCCAATATATTGTTAGAATGCAAAATAAAATTTGTCACTTTGTATTGTGTTGTATGCTCTGACCATTCGAACCATCTACTCGCAACAAGCCCTGGTGTTGTAGCGGAGAATAGGATCAGAGATCGTTACCTTAACGCCCAGTGTTTCGTCCACGGCTGAAAAAAAGACAAGCTTCAGAAGAAGAGGTATAACCTATATGTTCTTTTGTGTATTTTGCCGATCAACAAGCAGTTCTTCTCACTTTTCAGTTGCACATCCATGGTTCAAATCTGACCGATGTTTACAAGTACATCGACAAGTCTCTCCTCCCAAAGGAATACCTACCGGATGACTACACGGGGAAATGTTCTGGCAGTGTGGAGCAAATCACTGGTAAGATAAAATACCATAAAACGACAAATGGTCAGAAAACGTTGCCAGGATAGCTGTGGGGTAAAGGAAAGTGGCCTTTAAACAAAATTTGAAAGCGTACTCAATGCCCACAGGGGTACACTTCGAACGTTGCGTGGTTCTATCTGTCGTTATCAGAGTATTAGAGGGTATCACAGAAGGAACCTTGTCATGATAGCAGCTGTGGTGTCATTTGGGCTTAAATGAATTAAACATAAAAAAGGCATCAAACTGTTATCTCAGTTATCAACTTACTAGAAGTTTATTAACCTTCCCTGTTTGTTTGCTTGTTTATTTGTTTGTTTGTCCAGTCTGTACGACCCGAGTTTGATCGACATTTCATGAAACATCGCCCAGGCAGTCAGTGGGTAACTGTGGGAAACCTAGTTCGCTTTCGACAGAAAACCATTAAATTTCGTCATGATTACCCATGGGTGACTTCAGTGACTTAAAACAAAAAATATATATACAAACTCAAAACTTAAGACGTACAGGTGTTCGGGATCCTGAAATATAGATATACGCACCGTGAAATAAAGTTTTGGTAGAAAGGTAGTGAAAATTTGTCATGATAGCGGAGGGTCACAGGCGTGACCTAAATGAAATAAAAACCAGAAAAAACTTTGGCGATGGGAGCTGTTTGGTTAGGAAGGCAGAAAAAGCTTATCTATGGGGTTGGGGAGAGCGACATGAAACCCCCAAAACATTAAAAAATAATGGCATTTTACATCCACTGAATCCAGAACCATTTACATACAGTGGCAAGTGTACCTGTAGCCATCCGAAGATGTCCATAATGGTATATTTGGGACAAAATAGGGACGGAATTGACGTTCGTGCGGATGATAAATTTGTTACACGATTGATTGTATTAAGAAAGGGTATTAAGATGTTCGAGACTGGAACATTTCCATGTACATGGACAGTTGCCAGTATTATGTTGCGTTTATGTAGAGAAGGCCAATGCTACGGAAGAAAAAGCAAATCAATGAATACAGATATAGACTAGTTTCCTGTAAGAGAGAAGCGGTCAACAGTTTTCAATGATCCCGAAAAGACATCATGATGCTCCAAATATTAAATCCGTATCGCCTATCAGTATTCCGAATCCATATGTTTCGTTGTAAATTCGAGAATATCTAGAGTATGATGTATCTCAGTCACGCTTTGATATGTACTGTTAATATGAACACAATGAGGATCTTGAAATACACGGGTTCGTACGGCCCATAGCCCCGGGGTAAGAGAAATTAGACACAAATTACGAAACGTAACGTCATAGATCTTGCACGCTACGCTCGTATTTTGCTATCAGCATGCGGCGAGATGTTTCGCCAAATTGAGAAACTTTAAGTGGAGGTGATTGGTACTATAGCCCTGCTTTATAAGTTTCTGCAATAACGTCTTGTGACGTTGATTAAAACTCCACAGATCAATACTCTGAATACATTCTCCTCAAAGACATCTCAAGTACCAAATATGATGTTTTGTCAGCCAAGCCTTTGTTGTTGCTTTTGACGTGACGCCTTCAAGAACTGATTAAACGACTCGTGGTTCCGGCATATTCTGCATCACGTGGAAATTCTTTGATTGATGAGTGAATATAGAATGATGGAATATATGGATTATATTTAAACCTAATTACAGACAAGTGTTGAAGAGCAAATGAGGTAATAGCTCTGCCAACATATCTGATTTATTAATATGAGGTGTGTGACTGTCCGATGTGAGAAAGATGTGATAATAATGACAGAATTGACGCTGTCTTGAGATCATAATTACATTAAAAAATAAGATGATATACTTTATATCTTAACCTGAATTTCGTTTGCAGAGAACATGATTGCTACACTGCAGAAGCCCGAAGTCAGAGATGCCATTTTGGAATTGTCGAATTCGAAATATGGGGTGGACAAGAGTCTCAAACCAGATGATACGGAGTTATACACTGAATCCTTCCGACAACTTCGTATTGACTGAACATTAAGGTCAACTAAATGAAGGACATATATAGTCAATTTCATATACATTGATGGGTATTATGCTGATATTGCTGAACGATAACAATGTTTTGTTTGATATTTGATGCTTCTCAATAGCTATTGCTTAAGTGTATGGAAAGGATAAGTGAGGTTTACATAGCAAAACATCCTTTGTGTGTGATGGTAATAAAGTAGATTTTTGTTTATTTTAATTGCGCAATCATATTTCCCCTGAAGTTTACATACTGAAATATCAGCTGTAAAAATATTGCAATATCCCCCTGCAAACAATGGATTGATGATTGGACAAAATGTTCTACCTGTTCCATTTTAGTATTTTTGAATGCAAATAACTTCCTATTATATCGCGTGAGAGGTGTCGCGTTGAAATAATCCGTATAAAATGCTTTAAAAACCGCAAAATATGCTAAGGAGTAGATTTTAATCAATCACAAATCCATGTTTATGCAAGTGAACTCGTTTGATATAAATGTATAGGCTTCATCCCTTGCAATTAAGCAATTTCTGCCACTGCAAAAATCACCAAGAAAGTTACTCCTCACATTTAAGGCAATTACATTTACCACAGCAATTGCTGAATACAGAGCCAGCTATGCCATTGAGTGTGATACAAGATATCCGAATGGTGAATGCGAATCAACACATCAGCATAGATAACGATCGAGTAGAACCATAATGGCCCCACGTCTAGTTCAGTTGAAATGTGTTCTAGCCGGGATCCGGAAAACACAGTAAACAACACAGAACTGGTTTCACCTGAAAAACGGGTTGATTCCATGCATTGAACAACCACAACAAACACGCTAGGCTTTACCTGAAAACACGGGTTTAATTCATGCATTAAACAACCGCAACAAAGACGCGCAATCTGCTTTCAGTAAATCGGTCTTGAGTGTAATATTTTTATATACTAATGCCAGTTTTCTTTTACCAGAGAAAAGAGCGATTTTTTGTTCGTGCATTGAGCAGCAATTGAATATAAATTTAATATTTGTATTTAAACAACTGAGAGAAATAAAGTGTAATCGGATTTTCCAATCATTCTGACTGATGTTAATCTTTATATAGAACCCAGATATAAATCTAGAAACGATTCTGTGTAATTAAATGAAATTCCAGAGGTGACAGCAAAATCCTCCAACGCCGAACGCTCATTATACCTCTACTGTTTTGGGTGGGTCTTCTTGAAACAGAGTGGAGGTCTTTGAAGATTATCAATTTACACAATGAAAGATACCATTTATAGAGTCCCTTTATAGAGCCAAGTTATGCATTCTGTGCGCATTGCTCCCTTTTTAATGCATTTTAATAAAATATATAACATACAGGCCCGTCGACGGGGAAAGGGCGGTACGTAGGGTGCGAAAACCCTTATTTTATCCGTGATTTTTTTTATTATTAATTTAGTTTTCTTATGAAATCCGTGAACAATTTCATATTATGTATCGACATAATCTAATCACCACCGGCGAAAAAATACATAACGCATGTTGATTATTCCTGGAAAATTATTCTTATTCCAGCGCAGAACGAGAGTTTGTTTACGTGACAAAAGATTCGCACTGGACGAGGGCTCTGTGGCCTGCTCTAAACGGAGAGCCCACTTGTTCTCAGCCTTCTCAAGGTAAAATCGCTTACTACATTTTATGTTTCCATTGTCGAAAAGCAACGTACGATACGTGCCGTAAGAGGTCAGCTGGGACTCCCCTGAAAGTACCGCGTGACCAGCACTTGCGCAACTCCCGAATGCCAACCTACAGAGTTAGAAAAGTCAACATCTAGCGAAATATACATAGACGAGCAGTGTCCTGACCAGTCGATTTTTTTTGTTAATTAAAGGTAAGCATAAACCAACGATTAAGCATGTTAACACATGTTAAGGTGATCATAAAATCTTAGGAAATTTTCGTATTAATCGGGACTCATCATTCACACCCCCCTTGGGAAATCCTAACGACGTGCTTGACATGTGCACAGTTAAGAAACCAACATGCAAGACGTTCTTAGGAACTTCTTGACATTGGCTACATTTTCAATAACTATATCTTACAAAATTAGAAACAACTTCTCAACAACTTCATTACAACTGATCAAAACAGCTGTAATACAACAGCTACTTTTCACGGACTGAACTTTCGCAAGAAAACAACATTATTGAGCGCATCAAGCCATCACAAGAACTCGTCAACACTGTCACCGTATCTCTTTAATCTGTTTTACAGAAAACCACTATATGTATATTGATGTTCACAAATTGCTGAAATCGTATTCGTACAGATTGACTGAATCGTACAGATTAACTGAAAATATAATGGATACGTCCTTAATAAATAAATCTGTAGCCTGCTGTTACCTGCTTTAGTTGGATATTTGTATAAAATTATCTGTACAAAACACGGAACTGGGGTGTCCATGACTCAACAAGTTCTCAAAATTATGCTCAGAAATCAACCATAAGAGCATTACAAACAAAGCGTCTTGAGAACACTGCATATACAGCAGTGAAAGGACATTACAGTGCCGTTTTAAAATACATAATTATCACGACTTCGAATTTGCCGGGAAATCAACGCGTTTTCTACAATCAGAAAGCATCACTAACATGCCTTCTAAATAAAAGAGACATTTAACGATATGGGATGCTTAGTAGCCTCCCCTATATCATGCATTTACATTAGACGACGTGACACTAAAATACTACAGAAAAGGCTGATTGCTCATAACATACCGTCCATTTAATACTGGCTGTGCTAAAGACGCTATTACTACTACCACATTACTTATCTAATATGGACCAAACAAATCCTACTCAGCAACCTATTTCGAGCACATGCAGTCACAGGATACGTCAGAGTTTGTACATGCACAATCACAAGTTACATCAAAGTTTTGTTTCTCCAGATTACCTTCCATGATCAAACAGATCTTAGCTGTCGGACGCTCAAACACGGTAGACGTCGTCTCCACTTCTCCGTTCGATCGAAACCGCGATCTCAAGAATCTCAAGAATTCGTTCCATACACCAATAGTTCCTAGGCTTGTTGTCCATCATCAGGGCAAGATTTCCTACTCACATGGATATAACTATTTCTGCCTCTCTTGTAGCAGAGGTAGATATTCTCTAATCCACCTACTCCAAAATTTACTACAGCCAGAACTAGCACTTGAATTCATCTCTTGCAAGAGTAGATATCTGTTTTATGAAAGGTTTTGGATATTTGAATACCCGGACCTGGTAAAACATTGCCTCCACAACTCACATCTTGGCGACCTTTTCTTGGGCATTTTTTTTTCTTGTTAGAACCGTAGTAGGACACTCCAGTGACTATTTATAAGATCCGCTCCTTTGACTATATGGAATTGATATTCCCACGGTAGTATCTGTACAATCAAAGCCTACTCTGATTTTCTTCTATGTTTCTTTGGGTGGTATAACCCACGATGAGGATCGCCTTTGTCTAGATCTTTCTTCAGAACTCTTCCTGCGTAGCCACTTTCCAAGAACTTAAATAATCTTAATATATTCTTCATGAAACTGAGCATATTTATCATCTTCCTTTAACAGACGCTCAAGACACAGTTACCGATAATTCCGAATTTAACCTCGTTGCAGAAGTGTACACACAATATGTGAATAAAACTCTCACATTGATTCAGGAATTCATATCCTTCCCAGAATTCTCCTTCCTGTCATCATCAAGTTGTTCAGGGAGATCGCTACAGATGGATTCCCTATGGATGGACTTCTTCCGCCCCATGTATGGCCATAGTTTGAGCTCTGTTAACGACAACGTCTGATACGGCCTTTTTCAGTGAAAGATCATCATTCGGAAGAACCACACATGATCCAACCATGACGGGTCCTGGTTGCACGAGGACTGGCATCATCTCAAGTGGAACGTACACGTCTGGCATATTCATACCAGTCATAAACCTATATTAGCGTCCCAATGTCAGACAAATGTTCAATTTGAGCGATATGCAAGAGGTGGGAAACATTGGCGACGTTTGGTGACTAAAAAGCAATCATATGACTCTACAAGAAAGCTTCTCTTGGCACCTCACAGTCAGTTCCGAGAATACTGTGGATTCTCAGACGTAGCCTCAGTATCTCAGTTGTTCTTTTATTGCAGATGGTCATGTGGAGCCTATGAAGTCTTCCAATGTCTTTTCTGGGCAGGAATGTCAGGTCGCGTCACGGGCATTTGGTCTTTTCTATAAAATCGGGGAAGATTAATGACGCTATTTGAAACCAAATCACATATCGGGAGACCACTCACAGCGTAGTTATCCAAAGAATATAGCATTCCTATCGTGCTCTTATGTGGCAATACCATGCGTACTACTTTTGAGTTTAACTTTTCCTCGGACGATAGCCACGGTGAGATCTCCGACCCCTAAATGATCACACAAACTTTTGGGACTTCAATCTGAAGATTTATCATTAGCGTCGGAGCTCCCTCCTTCAGAGAAACCTTGAATAACATGTGGTGGTATCCACTGATTATCTTGGCATAATTCTGGAGGAAGGCTACTCCGAAAATATTAGCGAAACGTGTCAAGTACTGTAGGGTGGCGTCCGCCACATGGCGCGCATGTAAATTTGTTTCTGCAGGACATTTTCTGGTGCCCAGAGATCGAACAAAGACCTTCGCTTTTCACGAATTCAAATCTATCTCGAGATGATAAATCAATGAGATGGTCAGGTTTATCCAAAGGATGGGATGAACATTTACATTGCAGACAAGTTTTTGTCGCATCACAATTTCCGTCTAACTCTTTGAGCTGTTTTGTGTAATTTATTAAGCGGTTCCTTGGTTTCTTTGGAATTTACAACCGATTGGCAGGTGACAATGCTTTTTTTGAACCGGCGAGCTGTCTTTTGAATAGACGTGCGACTGGAGTAATTCTTCCGATTATGTAATTAGCCTTCTTGGCTTCTTCTTCTATAAACTGAACTAACTGGTGGAATTTTTCAACTTGGTTATGCTTCTTAGATTGCATGACTACATTTCGCCACCTATCGTGAAGACAGAAGGCAATTTTCCTATCAGCCGTTTCATGTTCTCCGCATACTCGAGTGATTTCAGTGCCTCGGTAGTGCCAACGGCGTTCTCACATTCTACAAGAAACAGAGAGAATTCATCCAGAGTCCTTGCATTAATAGGCGGTCAGTCTAGAGCTTTCTTGATATACTCATTTGCTACGATCTGGTTATCTTCATACCGGTCCTCCCGCTTTCTCTTAGCCGCTGGATACTCGTAAACTGCATCCAAATGTTTAAATCCTATCGTTTTGCTTTGTTCGCCAATAATAAATTGTCCTAATTTGTTCATCTTTTCGTCATCGCTATCAGTGTTTGCCACTACCTTGGCTTGAAATTAGCGGATGAATTTTCTGTACTCCATAGAATTTCCTCCATATTTCTTAATTTTAGAGGTTGGGTTACACAGATTACGTACAATAGACGCAGCTAGATCGCCTGATTCACTGACCTGATTTGGGAGACATTAACACCTGTTGACGCAAACGTCCACTCCGTCATTCAATATTCATCCGTCTTCCATTAAATAATTTCTGCCGAAAAACTGTTATGTGCATAGTAAGGCAAATCAACCTTATGATCATCAAAATTCAAGTGTATACCAGCCTCAAACAGATCTGTCCTAGTAGCAAATCTAATCAATCGATTAGATGTAGTGTTCGAAAAGCCAGAAACCCAAGAACTCGTCCCTTACTGCCACTGTATCTTTTTATTCTCGTTTACATTATATCTCTGTAGGCATACCGTCGTGCGCCAGTCGTTGAAATCGTACTCAGGAAATGAGTCCCGCAGATAGACAGAGAGATTAAAAACTGATCATAACATGGAAATGCCCTCAGTATATAAAATCCGAACTGATATATGCGTAGTCTGCTAATTGTATAAAATTACTTACTCTCTGTACAAAAACACGGGAATAGTATTCTTCTGGCACACTCTTTCTTATCGAGTGTAGCATTTGACCGCGTGTTTGGCTGGGTGTACTTTCTATATTCCAACAAATTCAAGTAGCTCTTTGAAGTTTGTTCAACCCTACTTCAAAACTGAATGATCTCTTAGCTGATTAGTCACTACGCTGATAAACAGCTTGTATCACTGACGTCCCTACTCTCCTTGTTCTCCCCGCTGATTCACATCGCATATTTCGCGCCTCTTGGCCGTAAGGGGGCGCTCTGCACAGGCCAACCACCAATGACCAATGAATATCACTCTTACGGAAGAGTCTTGGTCCGCTTTGTTTATCACGGCAACCAACAGACGGGCATCCGACACCATTTCTTTCAGTGGGTGAGAGGTCTTTCGACCAGTCACCATTAAATGTTTCCATGAAATCACGGCGCTAAGCTGACAAGATTAGACTCTCGGTAACAGTAATAAATTACCCAGCGTATATGACATCTGTTGAGTGATAACTGTGTGGAAAAACGCGAGAAACTAGTGAACTATTTGTTCACAATCAACTGTGAATTAAAGCAATATGAGTTGTCTCCCTTCTCAAACGTTCATATGTCGTTAACGGCAAAACTAACCATAAACGTTTAGTAAGGTTCGTCAACTGATTGCAAACTTTTGTTCACTGATACCTTCAAATAATTGACAAATAAATCCATGTAAATGTTGTTAATATCCCACTGATAAGACCACGCTTTATCGTCATGAGTATATAAGGAGATCAAGCTGCCTAGAATGGTAACGTAAAAACATCGTTCAATTGTTTCAGATTTTGAATTGAATGTTGACTGTTAATAAAGACGGGGAAAATTTGAGAGATGCGGTAAGAGGGCGTGTCACTGTCAAAATATTGGCATGGCTTCCACATTACGCGAGAGTCGTGATCTCACTATCATGAAGGCATGGCGTAATTTCGATCACGTGAGGTAGTTAACCAATCGTGGTTAGTATGAGGAATCTAGTTATTTCCGAGCTATTACGGCGATTGAGTAACCGATTGAGTAACCAGATAAAGCGCCCCCTTACGGCCAAGAGGCGCGAACTTGGCGATGTGAATCAGCGGGGGGAACAAGGAGAGTAGGGACGTCAGTGATACAAGCTGAATCGTATGAGCGTAACAGAGGATCGGGTGAACAGTAGGGACGTCAGTGATACAAGTTGAATAGTATGAACGTAATTAGTCACTACATTTCTTCAATTTTCAAATTTCGCTCTATCAAATTTGCCCCATAAATTCAAGTTTTCGACTCCATTCAGGGAAATAGTCATATTTTCTTGTATTTTATGATGTTTCCTATATTGCTGATGTGAAATTATGCGAGTTTAATAATTTATTACCTTTTCAACTTGACGAAAAATGTCAAAATCTCTCTAGCCACACTTTTTCTTAATACCAAATAGAGGCTAGATCATGAAACGTATATTTCACCTTTTATAACCTTACTGGTCTGTATGTCATCGTTGAACAACCAATGGTGTGCTTGATTCCAGATCTTGTAACTTTGTTAGCATAGCTGTGAGGAGATTTGAGTGATAAAAAAAACAGGAAGCAAAAAGGACAGAGTGAAGCTTACTCAGGAAACATGCAGTCATGGAACTGACATGAGAGAACAATGGAATTTCACGCCCATTGGGGTCCATCAAAATGATACAAAACATAACATAGCATGGGTACGTCAATCCGTAGCTATTACAAGCGTCTGGTCGGCCATCCATTATTCCGCCGTTGCCCATTAAAGAATATCCGCGTCTATAGTTCCATATTCCATATAAGAGCATAAGCACCAAATTCAAAAAGACTATCATAGTATAAACATAGGCTAGAAGCGGTCAAAACTTTTCAATGATGCCCGCAATTAGTGATGGCACTAGCGCCACTGCCTGTTCTACTGACTCGAATTCACTATATAATGTAACAAACTCATAAAACGGGAACACATGTTCTTCAACCTAAACGCACATACCAATACAAATACCCCCAAATATCTATATTTGGTTCTGAAATTGAACCTAGTGTAACGTGTGCCCGACCGGTCAATGAACGCGACGCAGCTGAGCTTAGTCTCGTTAAATGGTAGCGTACAAGCTGTCAGGCCACGGTCCCTGTCGGCACCAGTCCTTGCCAACTAGAGATTCACTTCGGCCTGTCACCTTGTCTGGATCGAGAAAGTAGGAGAGTGTAGAGACAACCAAGGCTGATATAGAGTCAAATGATATGCAATAATCTTCAATTAAATATACAGCATGATCGCGGTTAAAGATGTAAATATGTACAGAAATAATATAAAGTACCGGGTAAAGGAGGGCCTGGCTGCTGGCCCTTTTCACAAGGTGAGTGATCGTAGGGGCGGCCTGGCTGCTGGCCCCTCTCTTGGTATGGAATATCGTTGGAGCGCGGCTATGGATATAACGGCTCTCTTCATTCTAAGGTAGGTATATCTTCCCCAGAAAGCGTCGTGACGTCCCATCGCGGATATGACCGTTTTCCTCTCACAGGTGCGTATGGTCCTGGAGAGCAGTTCGTCTTTCCACCGTGGATACGCTTGTTCTCCTTGCTGGTACGTATTTCCTTCTACAGGTCGGTTCGTCTCCCCACCGTGGATACGTCTGCTTCTCCTTGTACGTATTCCCCTCTTAGTCGATTCGTTTCCCTCACCGTAGATAGGTCTACTTCTTCTTGTAAGAATTCCACTCTACAGGTAGGTTCGTCTCCCCACCGTGGATGCGTCTGCTTCTTCTCAGTTGTAACCTGTCTTGCGAGGATGCTCCTGTATGGTCTTCCTTCCAAGTTAAGTACCAGTGTCCTGCCACCCGTTTCACGGTGAGAAAGCTCTCAGAGAGCGTTATGCCTCTCTGCCGTGAACACGCCGGGGTCTGTGCAAGGTAAACTGGCTTGTAAGGGTGACTTCTTCCTCCAATCCGACAGGTACGGTAGATCGTGATTTCCCTCTGTCTTCTGGTCCGTAGATGCCTGTATCAGCAGTCCGATTCCACAACCCTTGGAATATCACCAGTCGCCCGAACGCAGCCCGCGTTTTGCCGACACTACCGCTGCTATACGTTACCGAGGTCCGACCCAGCCCAGTGCAAAGGTTTGCCCGACAGTCCACCGATCACACACCTGGTCTTCCGAGTATATCCCCTGTCCCTGGATAAAACCCGTCTTACCGTACCAGTATGCTGGATTATATTTACCTTTCAGCGTCTTGCTTGGGAAGAAGTGTCATTTTTGCTCGATGCAGTCACTTTTATACCCATCAGGCCAACGTTCACATAACGCCCAGATGAATCGTCTCAATTTTCCGCATTTTCCAGTCCAAGACAACTCACACCATTGTTCAGTTTAGGAACGATAACTCCAACCGTTATCACCAAGCAGACTTGGGGGAATTCCCGACTTCTAGTTTCACTTTCGTTACCGCTGATTATATCGCCGTATATTGTTTGCACAGTTTCTTTGTCAACGGGAACTTATGCAGTATTCTCCGTTGACATCACAGACCAGGGTGGACACAGATACTGGATGGTAAGTTAATTCAGTCATATATCTGGCGTATACCCGTATTTATGCATTCTCATGGCATCAGATTGTATATCCCCTATTGTCGTATATACCCTCTGATGTCAAAGTGGGGCTAATTGCGGCGCGCAGCTTTTCTGCGCATGGCTCTTGCCCAATCAACAGCCTCCGTTACTAAATGAAGCGAACTTGCTGAGATTACCGAAGAGAGCCGATGATTTCCGAAAAGCTCAGCGTAACTTCGGCGAGCCAATCAGCATAGGCGTTGTATATCGACGAGAACGAACAGCGGCAAATCTTTGAGGGTCGTCCTGTTTAAAAAAACCGGACTAGTATTTGTGATATGTCAGTTAACTTCCACCATGAACGAGCAAGTAAATGACCAGGGCTCGTAGTCATTTACGAGCCCTGAGATTTACTCCTACATATCTTGGACCTGGCGATTGCGACAGAGAAAAACTACAGGAGGGACTTTATTCATTTGTATTCCCAAGCCTCGAATTACTGTTAAACCAGGAAGAGAGCCGCGGTTTGCTAATTAAACACGAAAAAACCACGGCGGCTATTGTTGCCGACGAGGCTCATGCGGTGATTCGATGGAAGTTTATAAACAGGTAAATTATATTAATAAAATAATAATAAATCATAATATAAATTTCAAATATAATACTGAAAATTGTGATATACTGTTTTTGTCATTTTTTAATTCAAAGCCAATTTATTTGATAAACATTTTTTAGTTTGAGCAAATTTAAATAAGTTAATTTGATAAAAAAATTGCCATTTGAAAAAAAAAACAGAATCAATTGTTAAATTGAATCACAGTTGCACAGTTGCTAAACTGAAATCCATTACTTTCAGACAAAATCTTAATATTATTTATGGTTATAATCAGGGAAACACATTTAACTGCAGATATCTTATTATTTAATATTTAGTACTGTGAGGAAATTAGGCCAGTGATGTGTTCCGATGAATATTTCTCGTTCACCTCCTTCATTGATTGTTTTTATTACTTACTTGTTGCACATAAATACATAATAATATATACCTCGCTAAAGTTCAGATGAGTAATTTTAGCTGAGTAATTTTTCAGTATTATATTTTGTGACTTTGATTTGTTTTGTGTTACCCTCCCTCACTGCATGAGTTCAAGACCGGCGAGATGAAACACAGATATCATTCGATACACATGGCCATAATATAATTTTCTGAAAGACGCACGCTTGTTGATTGTCTGCTCACATCTACCACATGCTTGATCCATTTTCCATGGTCATTATCAATTAATGCTTACAATAGCTCTCAGCGTGAATCGGAATGTTAGCCTGTCAAATGTTGTTTACAATATGACCGTCCGTCTCCACGCGGTGATCAGCTGTGATGACGTAGTCAGCCGGAAAATATAACATGCTCTCTCATTGGCTCAGTGGAAAAGACGCAGTGCGGCTGTGCGCCAGGCGTTTGTATAGGGGAGAAGTCAGAGTCTTGTTTACCGACGGTTTGGAGGTTACAGACTCTGACGTTGGGAGAATGGTATTTATGTAGACCTCGATTTTCGTCATATTTCCGGGTTGGCATGCACTTTTCCTCCCAGACTTGAGCTTCGGTTCGGGCTTGTGTTTAGGCCTGATTTAACGTTTAGGGGATACCCAAAATTCGTTACACCACCCACGCCTTCGGAATATCGGCGCCCTCGCCGATGCTCGGTCACGCTGTTTGCAGTTCAATAAACAAACAATTACATGGGGGGTTCCGGGGTCGGTGTCATCCTCTCCAGTCCATCCTCCACCCCCCCCTCCCCCTCCCGAGTTCCGGGGACATGGCGGCGTCCTCACTGCGGCCTGAAAGGAACCGCCATGTACCAGTTCATCTCTGCACAATACATCTTTTTTTTTCCTTTTAAGTGCTCTTGATTGGTCTTGATTGATAAATTGGTGAATCATTAAAGTCAATTACATAGGCCTAGTTCCAACAGGAGGGAAGTTACAGGTCGTGCAGGAATCTGGCTGTTTCCTGTGTGTTCCAGGACCTGGTCCTGTACGTTCTTCTCACTACCATTTCCAGGCCGTCCCGATGAATAGTTTCTTCGCAGGCCTCGTTCCGGACGGTGACCAATTCCTGGCGGCCACGGTCCTGTAGAACGCGGGCTAGTGCCGGGTACTTGTCCCGGGGGTCTGTCTACCCTCGGGTCCATGGCTCGCCCCCTCGCATACTGTTTCCTCTCGTCCGGCGTACTCTCGCCTGGTGAGTCTGGCAACGGCGTTAAGGGGATTATAGGTGTTGCCATGATCGACACCTCGTATTTAACCACGAGCCAGGCCTCCGGTGCTGAATCACGTGGTGATGATGACGGCCCGGTCGCCGGGTCGTCCCTAATCGTGAAAGTCGACGCCGGCGAGGGTCGGGTGGCTGGGGCCAGGTATGCTCGTCGTACCCGGGCGCTTAGTGGCCTCTCTTCTTCGGGCTGCTCCTGTGTCCCCCTCTTCTCTAGAAGGATTCCCCACTTTTCTTCGGAGCCTTGGGTCTCGCCGGGTGCGTCTTTTCCGCGACCCATCCGGCCGCTCCGGATGGCTGGGGGACCGCTCCTCCTCTCTATCTCTCTCACGGTCGTATTTAGGCATCTCGATCTGCAATGGAAGGAAAGAAGAGATGGTTCGCTTTGGGAGTACGGGATAAACACATCTAACAGATACATTAGTCCCTTTACTTGCTTTATGGCTTATGCCGGGACCAGTGGTGTGCTCGTTAAGCGGAACGGTCGGACTTTGCTGGTGGACTGTTAGTCCCCAAGGCCCACCCCCTGTACATGTCGCTCGACAAATGCATGTAGGTTTATTGTTTCAGTGGGAAATTTAAGCTGTACGACGTCGGATTTTACAGGTTAGTTTTCCTAGGTATTCTTGCATTTACCAGGTTACCACATGTTAAGGCGTTTACTCCATCAGACTTCCATGAATCTCATCCATTAACATCAGATGAGTTATTTGAGCTGACCTGTCATCACAGCTCCCGAGTTAGCGTATGTACTTCGGCATAAGCCGGTGATAGAGGCCGTGTGGATACTTCAAAGTCTCCACATGAAGAGCTGCAATAAAATCGCGGCTGAGATACTAAGGTTACGTGCGCTGGTCTTCGAGCTCGGTTTCAACTTCATCGTCGGCGTCATCCCCAGATTCTTCGCTGCTTTCCCCAGCAGTCGTCCGTTGATGGCAAGGTTTAAGGTGGTCATGGTGAACCACTTGAATACGTACGTTCTCGCCTTGGATGCGGCACGTAACATCAGATATGGCTTCTTTCACCGTGAAGGGACCAAGCCATCGATATCTCAGCTTCGGGTTCTCTCCCTTTCGTTTTACCGTTGTGTGTAAGTATACCAAATCCCCTAGAGAATATGTGTTATGATTTGCTGGGATATTGTATATCTTATTTTGTCTTCTCAGGTTCTTTCCAGTCGTCCCCCTGGTTTTTGGTGTAGCTCGGCCAGCTCATCACGTAGATTTTCCACCCAGGCAACAGGCTCGCCGGCGATGCGTCAAGTGAGAAGGTAACGTTACCTCTCTCCCCAGAAGAACGAGAGGTATGTGCAGGTCAATCCCCGAGATGCCGATCAGCACTAGCGTGTAACATCTGTGCCAGTGTGCGATTAAACCTTTCGATCATCCCGTTGCAAACGCGGGTGGTAAGCGGTTGTCTTCGTTTTGTGCATACCCAGACTTCTGCTCATCCAGCTAAATAGACGGCTTTCAAATTGGCGACCATGGTCCGAGTGGATGAAAGCGGAGACGCCGAACTTGGACATATAATGCTCCACTAGTGCTTGCGCTACGGTCGATGCCTCCTGGTCGGGTAGACCCAGCGGGTAAAGTAGTCTCCTATCACAAGAACATATGCATTTCCGCTGTCTGTGGCTGGTATAGGCCCAAGTAGGTCTACGGTTATCCTCTCTCCGGAACTTCCGGACGTCTGTCCTCGGTGTGACCCTCTAGGTTTCTTGCCCGTGTCCTTGCGTTGGCTGCACTCCCCGCAAACTTCTGCACCAGTGCCTCACAACTCTTTGAAGATACGGCCAGGTGTAGGCCTGCCGGATTTTTGATATCGTCTTCATCACGCCAAGATGCCCCCCAGTGGGTGTATCGTGACACTCAGCTATGACTCTTCGTCTCGGGATTCGGGGAACAACCCACCATCGACGAATAGTTCTGCCTTGAGTGTCAACCCATCTTCTCAAAATACCCCATCCTGGAAATGTAGCAGTTTGTACAAATCCCAAAGGCATTTGGTAACTGTGCTGTGTGCGCTGTCATTTCCCCACGCCGGACGTGTTCCTTGAGCAACCCATCCTAAGACTGGTCCGATGTCGGAATCATTTGCCTGAGCGTTTGCAAAGTCTTCTCGTCACGCCCTCAGCTCAATTAATTGTGTAGTCGGCTCAACTCTGGTGGTCCCTGTTTCTCCACGCTGTTTACATGGTCTTCTACTCAGGGCATGTTTTTCCGTGTTTCTTGCCTGTCCGATGTTCGATCGTGAAGGTGTAAAGGGACAGGGCTTGAATCCATCGCACCAACTGGCCCTCAGGTTCCTTGAAATTCATGAGCCAACGCAGGGATGCATGGTCCGTACGTAGCAGAAATGGTTTACCGTACACGTAATGACAGAAGTACTTTACGAAGTAAACCACCGCTAAAAGCTCACGACGGGTTACGCAGTATGACCGTTCGGACATTGAAAGGACTCGACTGCCGTAGGCCACTAGTCGTTCCTCCCGTTGATTCTTTTTGAGAGAACAGCGCCGATTCCGAAGTTACTGGCTTCTGTATCGATTATGATGGGCTCGTTCCAGTCTGGCATGGCCAAAACCGGTGACATCGTCAGTTTCTGTTTTATGGTATCGAATGCGCTTTGGGCCTCTTCGTCCCCCACAAAGGTCTTTTTCTTCTCAGTCAGCTGATGTAATGGGGCGGTGATGGTAGCAAAGTCAGGTATGAGCCTCCTGTAGTAACTACAGAGGCCCACGATGCTGCGGACTTCTGTCTGTGTCACGGGGACCGGCCATTCCTGAACAGACCGAATCTTGTCACGGTCTGTCTGGACTCCTTCTGCGGAGACAACATGCCCTAGGTACAACGCCTCACGAGTATCTATGGCACATTTGGATGGTTTTAGCTTTAGACCATGTTGCTGCAACCTGACGAAGACATCTTCCAATCGTTGCATCATCTTCAAACGTGTGGCCAAAGACGATCACGTCGTCTAGGTAAACTAAGCAGGTCTCATAGTCGAGTCCGGCTAGGACGGCTTCCATCAAACGCTCAAATGTGAATGGAGCATTACACAAGCCAAATGGCGTAACTGGAGTTGGTATAGCCCCTTTCTCCTGACCAATGCGGTCTTGCTTTTGTTCTCGGGAGCAATCCAGCCTGACAGTCACCAGATATGAGATCCAAAGTGCTCCACCAACCGGATCCGGGCATATAGTCTAGCAGATCATTTTTACCTGTATATGACCATGTGGCTCTGTAGGTATGTCGGCACCTCTTCCCACTTCCCTTATATATATGTTGTAATTTTTACCTGTATGTGGCGAGATTCTGCTGGTGGGCGTGTCGTCGCCGAGGCCCGCCCCCCGTACGGACCTTTTGGTCTCTGATATATGTTGGCATTGTGGGAAGTTGATGCTGGGTCGACATCGGGCCTTACAGACTAGTCTTTTGTGTTAAATGCCGTCATTTTCATCTGACGACGATACAGCTCACCAATCCCCTGTGTGCGATTTGTCACAGCGGCACAGTTCACCAATTACCAATATACGAGTTGTCAGAGCCTTTCCATCATGGCCCTCTAGATTTGTATCTAATGCCGCTTATGCCGGTGCTGTGGGCCGTGTGGTCGTGTCATCCAGGTTTCCACGCGGGCGGGTACAATAAAAGCCTACCTGAGATACAACACTTATCGCGAATCGTTAGATTCTTGGTATGTGCTTTGGAGTAGGTTAACCAGAATACTATACTGTGAAGCCATGTGATTCTGTCAGTATGTCGGCACATCTTCCCACGTCCCTTATATGTGTTGTAATTTATCGGTGGTAGGGGGTAGGCGTCCTTCTCTGTGACATGATTCAAGGCCCTATAGTCCACACTGAAGCACATCTTCCCGTCCTTCTTCCGTACCAAAACCACAGGCGCAGACCATGGACCTGTTGCTGGTTCTATCACTCCCCTCAAGCGTCTTGACCACCTGTTTGTCTATTTCTTGTCTGGCGTATATTGGTGGCCGACGAGGTGGTATGCGGATTGGAGGTGCATTGCCCGTCTTGATGTGATGTTGGACCAGGCCGGTTTGGCCCATATCGCTATCGTCTTTTGCAAATAGTGTTGAGTACTTGGTAACTAATACTTCAAGTGCTTTCAGATGTTCTGGGCACCCGGCTGAGGGTATCTTATTTGGTATCCTTGTCTGTCTGGAATATGGTCCCCTCTTGCTTGTTTTAGATACGACATCAACTGCATCTATCCTCGAGAGGTTGCAGCATAATGTGCCAGCCTTTATTACTGCGGGTTCGCTAGATGGATTAAGGAATCTCACAGGTACATCTCCATCATAGTTCAGTTGAGACAGCGTCTTTGCCACGATCGCCCCTGTCCGTTGTGTGAATTCCAGTTCCTTCTCGGTCATGCCGACATCTCCTCCTAGCGCCCCTTGGGTTTTAACAGCAGTGACCATCTGGGTACCTGGGCTTATGCTAAATGTTTCCGGAGTAGACACCCGATGACAGCCCGGAAATCCAACTACATCACATTGGATGAATCTTCCCCCGATCCTCAGGCGATGAATTACGGCGTCGATCACGCAATGGTGTTTCGCTAAAAAGTCGTATCCCAATAAAGAGTGAGTGTTCCAACCACTATCTTCTGCATACGCATTACCCCTCCAATCGCCAGCCTAAATTCACCCTCGCCTTCGAGGTCCTTGTCGTTCCATCGGCCATACGAAGGCAGGGAAAGGATGGTTTTCTCAGTGATAGCTTCCTTCCGGTTTCTAGTTGGTCGTAGACATTTTTGGTAAGAATGCAGACCGAGGCTCCTGTATCTACGCAACATGACCTCATGGTTGGTTTCCAGGCTGTTGGAGCGAGGCTACGGATATAACGGCTCTCTTCCTTCTAAAATATGTATATCATCCCCAGAAAGCGTCTTGACTTCCCACCGTGGATATGACCGTTTTCCTCTAACAGGTGCGTATGGTCCTAGAGAGCAGTTCGTCTTTCCACCTTGGATACGCTTGTTCTCCTTGCTGGTACGTATTTCGTCCCCCCACCGTGGATACGTCTGCTTCTCCTTGTGCGTATTCCCCTCTTGGTCGATTCGTTTCCCCACCGGGGATACGTCTGTTTCTTCTTGTAAGAATTCCACTCTACAGGTAGGTTCGTCTCCCCACCGTGGATGCGTCTGCTTCTTCTTGTAAAAATTCCACCCTACAGGTAGGTTCATCTCCCGACCATGGATGCGTCTGATTCTTCCCAGTTGTAACCTGTCTTGCGAGGATGCTTTCGTATCGTCTTCCCACCAGTGTCCTGCCACCCGTTTCACGGTGAGAACGCTCTCAGACTTCTTCCTCCAGTCCGGCAGGTACGGTAGATCGTGATTTCCCTCTGTCTTCTGGTCAGTGTTTGCCTCCTCTCTATCAGCAGCCCGATTCCACAACCCATGGAATATCACACTCGTCCTAACGCAGCCCGCGTTTTGCCGACAATACCGCTGTTATACGTTACCGAGGTCCGATCCCAGTGCAAAAGTTTGCCAGACAGTCCACCGATCACACCCCTGGTTAAAACCCGTCTTACCGTACCAGTATGCTGGATTATATTTACCTTTCAGCGTCTTGCTTGGGAAGAAGTGTCATTTTTGCTCGATGCAGTCACTTTTAAACCCATCAGGCCAACGTTCACATAACGTTGTGTTCCCCGGATGAATCATCCCAAATTTCCGCATCGCCATCTGCACTTTACAGTCCAAGACAACTTACGCCATTGTACAGTTTAGGAACGATAACTTCAACCGTTATCACCAAGCAGACTTTGGGGAAATTCGCGACATCTAGTTTCACATTCGTTACCGCTGATTATATCGCCGTATATTGTTTGCACAGTTTCTTTGTCAACGGGAGCATTATGTAGTGTTCTCCGTTGATATCACAGTCCAGGATGAACTCAAATACTGGACGGTAAGTTCATTCAGTCATATATCTGTTGTTTACCCGCATTTATGTTGTGCGTTGTGGCATCATGTAGATCCCGATTTTCGTCACATTTCCGGGTTGGCGTGCACCCTTCGTTCAAGACTTACGGTTCGGTTAGGGCTTGTGTTTAGTCCTGATTCAACGTTTAGGGGATACCAAAATTCGTTACACTTGTATAACTTTCAAATTCTTTGGCATGGCTTAACCCTATCTGGCCGCCGAATTGCACCCGCTCTAATTATTTTTCTTACCCCTTGCGCTAGAGGGCTGAAACTTAACCAAATCATACCCTTGGGTAAAGCTCTCCCGGAAAATGTAAAGAAAATCCACGATGGCCTCTTTGATGACGTCAAAGTGACGTCATTATTAAAGGAAAAAAAATGGTCGATTTTTCGGTCAGATTTTTCAAACTTGTTATATATGTAATTTCTGGTCAAACACTGGATGATAAATTAGCAAATATTAATGTGATGTGAAATAAAATAGTTTTTGCCCACTTTTCCTCCTGGAGAAGCAGTAATTTTGAAGAAAATCCTCTGTTCGGTGTGTTATGCAAATAGGCTCAAAATAACCCCAATATGATCAACTACAAAGTCATGGAGCGTCAGCTCGCAATTTGCTGTCGTTCCGAAGATAGCTCAACTCTGGTGGTCCCTGTTTCTCCACGCTGTTTACATGGTCTTCTACTCAGGGCATGTTTTTCTGTGTTTCTTGCCTGTCTGATGTTCGATCGTGGGATCGTTCGAAGGTGTAAAGGGACAGGGCTTGAATCCATCGCACCAACTGGCCCTCAGGCTCCTTGAAATTCATGAGCCAACGCAGGTATGCATGGTCCGTACGTAGCAGAAATGGTTTACCGTACACGTAATGACAGAAGTACTTTACGAAGTAAACCACCGCTAAAAGCTCACGACGGGTTACGCAGTATGACCGTTCGGACATTGAAAGGACTCGACTGCCGTAGGCCACTAGTCGTTCCTCCCCGTTGATTCTTTTTGAGAGAACAGCGCGGATTCCGAAGTTACTGGCTTCTGTATCGATTATGTTGGGCTCGTTCCAGTCTGGCATGGCCAAAACCGGTGACATCGTCAGTTTCTGTTTTATGGTATCGAATGCGCTTTGGGCCTCTTCGTTCCCCACAAAGGTCTTTTTCTTCTCAGTCAGCTGATACAATGGGGCGGTGATGGTAACAAAGTCAGGTATGAGCCTCCTGTAGTAACTACAGAGGCCCAGGAAGCTGCGGACTTCTGTCTGTGTCACGGGGACCGGCCATTCTTGAACAGACCGAATCTTGTCACGGTCTGTCTGGACTCCTTCTGCGGAGACAACATGCCCTAGGTACAACGCCTCACGAGTATCTATGGCACATTTGGATGGTTTTAGCTTTAGACCATGTTGCTGCAACCTGACGAAGACATCTTCCAATCGTTGCATCATCTGTTCAAACGTGTGGCCAAAGACGATCACGTCGTCTAGGTAAACTAAGCAGATCTTATAGTCGAGTCCGGCTAGGACGGCTTCCATCAAACGCTCAAATGTGAATGGAGCATTACACAAGAACAAATGGCATAACTGGAGTTGGTATAGCCCCTTTCTCGTGACCAATGCGGTTTTGCTTTTGTTCTCGGGTGCAATCCAGCCTGACAGTCACCAGATATGAGATCCAAAGTGCTCCACCAACCGGATCCGGACACATGGTCTAGCAGATCATTTTTACCTGTATATGACCATGTGGCTCTGTAGGTATGTCGGCACCTCTTCCCACTTCCCTTATATATGTGTTGTAATTTTTACCTGTATGTGGCGAGATTCTGCTGGTGGACGTGTCGTCGCCGAGGTCCGCCCCCGTACTGACCTCACAAAACATTGTTGCAGAAACTTATAAAACAGGGCTATTCCACCAAGCGCCTCCACTCAAAGTTTCTCAAATTTGGCGATACATATCGCATGCTGATAGCAAAATACGAACGTGGCGTGCAAGATCTATGGCGCTACGTTTCGTAACATGTGTCTAATTCCGCTTAACCCGGGGCTAGGGGCCGTATGAGCCCATGTACTTCAAGATCTTCATGGTACTCATATGAACAGTCACACTCAAAGCGTGACTGAGGTACATCATTTTTAGATGACGACTCTATAACGAATATTATGAATTAAGAATACTGATCAGCGATACGGATTTGATATTTTGGAACATCATGATGTCTTGCCGGCATCATTGAAAACTGTTGACCGCTTCTCTCTTGCAGGAAACAAGCCTATGTTTATGTATACTTTTGTCTTTTTGAATTTGGTGCTAATACTGTTATATGGAAATGGAATAGGTCTTTGGATTATGGACGCGGATATTCTCTAACGGACGACGGCTGGATTATGAATGACGGACTAGACGCTTGTAATTTGATATATGTTGGCATTGTGGGAAGTTGATGTTGGGTCGACATCGGGCCTTACAGACTAGTCTTTTGTGTTAAATGCCGTCATTTTCATCTGACGACGATACAGCTCACCAATCCCCAGTGTGCGAGTTGTCACAGCGGCACAGCTCACCAATTACCAATTACAAGCGTATAGTCCGTCATTCATAATCCAGCCGTCGTCCATTAGAGAATATCCGCGTCCATAATCCAAAGACCTATTCCATTTTCCATATAACAGTATTAGCACCAAATTCAAAAAGACAATCATAGTATACATAAACATAGGCTTGTTTCCTGCAAGAGAGAAGCGGTCAACAGTTTCAATGATGCCGGCAAGACATCATGATGTTCCAAAAATATCAAATCCGTATCGCTGATCAGTATTCTTAATCCATAATATTCGTTATAGAGTCGTCATATAAAAAAAGATGTATCTCAGTCACGCTTTGATTGTGACTGTTCATATGAGTTCCATGAGGATCTTGAAGTACATGGGTTCATACGGCCCCTAGCCCCGGGTTAAGCGGAATTAGACACAAGTTGTCAGAGTTGTATATACGAGTTGTCAGAGCATTTTCATCATGGCCCTCTAGATTTGTATCTAATGCCGCTTATGCCGGTGCTGTGGGCCGTGTGGTCGTGTCGTCCAGGTTGCCACGCGGGCGGGTACAATAAAAGCGTACCTGAGATACAACACTTATCGCGAATCGTTAGATTCTTGGTATGTGCTTTGGAGTAGGTTAACCAGAAGACTATACTGTGAAGCCATGTGATTCTGTCAGTATGTCGGCACCTCTTCCCACGTCCCTTATATGTGTTGTAATTATCCGTGGTAGGGGGTAGGCGTCCTTCTCTGTGACATGATTGAAGGCCCTATAGTCCACGCAGAAGCACACCTTCCCGTCCTTCTTCGGTACCAAAACCACCGGCGCAGACCATGGACCTCTTGCTGGTTCTATCACTCCCCTCAAGCGTCTTGACCACCTGTTTGTCTATTTCTTGTCTGGCCTGTCTGTCTATTACCCGTCTTGATGTGATGTTGGACCAGGCCGGTTTGTCCCATATCGCTATCGTCTTTTGCAAATAGTGTTGAGTACTTGGTAACTAATACTTCCAGTCCTTTCAGATGTTCTGGGCACCCGGCTGAGGGTATCTTATTTGGTATCCTTGTCTGTCTGGAATATGGTCCCCTGTTGCTTGTTTTAGACATGACATCAACTGCATCTATCCTCGAGAGGTTGCCGCATAATGTGCCAGCCTTTACTACTGCGGGTTCGCTAGATGGATTAAGGAATCTCACAGGTACATCTCCGTCAGAGTTCAGTTGAGACAGCGTCCTTGCCATGATCGCCCCTGTCCGTTGTGTGAATTCCGGTTCCTTCTCGGTCATGCCGACTTCTCCTCCTAGCGCTCCTTGGGTTTTAACAGCAGTGACCATCTGGGTACTTGGGGTTATGGTAAATGTTTCCGGAGTAGACACCCGATGACAGCCCGGAAATCCAACTACATCACATTGGATGAATCTTCCCCCGATCCTCAGGCGATGAATTACGGCGTCGATCACGCAATGGTGTTTCGCTAAAAAGTCGTATCCCAATAAAGAGTGAGTGTTCCAACCACTATCTTCTGCATACGCATTACCCCTCCAATCGCCAGCCTAAATTCACCCTCGCCTTCGATGTCCTTGTCGTTCCATCGGCCATACGAAGGCAGGGAAAGGATGGTTTTCTCAGTGAAAGGGTGCACTCCGGAGATTCATTTATTCGGCATGGAATAGACTATGGGTCCGTTTTTCGGCCACCAGTTGTCGCAAAACCTTCAACCCAAATCACTTATATGTATATATTTTCTGAAAGAGCATGATGAAACTATTATTTTAAGATATAACACTGCTATGTTATAGAAAAATTAACTCGAACATTCTCCTCCATGCTTGCTTCATTTTTCCTAGAAAACCCCTTAAAAATGCCGAAAAATGGTCAAATTCGGCTCAATTTCCAGAAAAATCTGTAAGAGCGATTTCAATTAAACTTCTTACTCACGTTCCCTGGTCCGGTCTCAACTTAAAAGGCAAACAAAAGTGGGTGTCAACCTGCCCGTTTTTTGTCAGATTTTCTTCCCGTAAATGAGTCCCGATTTTTAGGCACACCCAAGGGGCATAACTGAGGCAGGACAAACTTTACTCCATGATCCCGATCAGCGTGTAGACGAAGCCAGCACTCGATTTGTACGTACCCGTTTGCAGCGTTGATAATGCTGAACAGGATGGCATTATAGATATAAGCTATTAAGAAGACAAGAAGAATTATGATGTAGCAGAACAAGGGCAGTCTATCGTATTATGAAATTAGAGAGGGGCCATTACTACGAAACTGCGGAGGGCCACCTTAAGGGGCAGGATGTTTTTTACGAAATTAATTATTCACATGTATCGTAATCTCAGAGTGTTTGCGAGTATGGCGGTATACAACACTTGCCAGTTATACATATTATTTTGGGAAATCCGACCGATAACTTTCTCCCTACCCCATCTTTGTTTTGATCAATTTTGCCAATTCTAGCAGGATTTTCGAGAACAAAACTCAAAATTAACCTATTTCTTCTTAATAATGGTCATCCATTCGGCAATATGAAGGCCGTGGTTGCTTTTCCGCTTTCCAATGATAGCAGAAACGCGGGAAAATGCAAATAAGAGATGTAACCAAGTCAAATTATTGGTAATTTTGCACTCAATTTTCTCCTAGAAACATGGGAAATACTTCAGAAACTTGAGAAATAATTTGTAAAACCATAATAATATACATCCATTCCATCCTTTATGGACTGTAAATGGGTTCTCTTGTAAAGAAAATTTACACTGGCAAATTTATATCATTCTGATAGGACCTCGTTCTGCCATAATATCCACCGAAATCTCAGTCCAGGGGGAGATAACTCCTGTATGGAATACAGTATGCAGTAACCTCAATTGTATACTAATGGACACACTGTGGATTATTTTAATCGAACACCTGGTCTTCTTTCCACCTGCTTCCGAAAATAGCGCTTCAGGTGTAACTAGGCAGTCAAAATTAAACAATCTGATGTAATGATACATCTCCGCTCCGTAACGGAGTCAACATTAAGATAATGCATAGACTCCACTATTATGCCTTAAAGGGTGCACTCCGGAGATTCTTTTATTCGGCATGGAATAGACTATGGGTCCGTTTTTCGGCCACCAGTTGTCGCAAAACCTTCAACCCAAATCACTTATATGTATATATTTTCTGAAAGAGCATGATGAAACTATTATTTTAAGATATAACACTGCTATGTTGTAGAAAAATTAAACTCGAACATTCTCCTCCATGCTTGCTTCATTTTTCCTAGAAAACCCCTTAAAAATGTCGAAAATGGTCAAATTCGGCTCAATTTCCAGAAAAATCTGTAAGAGCGATTTTAATTAAACTTCTTACACACGTTCCCTGGTCCGGTCTCAACTTAAAAAGGCAAACAAAAGTGGGTGTCAACCTAACCGTTTTTTGTCAGATTTTCTTTCCGTAAATGAGTCCCGATTTTTAGGCACACCCAAGGGGCATAACTGAGGCAGGACAAACTTTACTCCATGATCCCGATCAGCGTGTAGACGAAGCCAGCACTCGATTTGTACGTACTCGTTTGCAGCGTTGATAATGCTGAATAGGATGGCATTATAGATATAAGCTATTAAGAAGATAAGAAGAATTATGATGTAGCAGAACAAGGGCAGTCTATCGTATTATGAAATTAGAGAGGGGCCATTACTACGAAACTGTGGAGGGCCACCATAGCTTCCTTCCGGTTTCTAGTTGGTCGTAGACATTTTTGTTAAGAATGCAGACCGAGGCTCCTGTATCTACGCAGCATGACCTCATGGTTGGTTTCCAGGCTGTTGGAGCGAGGCCATGGATATAACGGCTCTCTTGATTCTGAAATATGTATATCATCCCCAGAAAGCGTCTTGAATTCCCACCGTGGATATGACCGTTTTCCCCTCACAGGTGCGTATGGTCCTAGAGAGCAGACTTCTTCCTCCAGTCCGGCAGGTACGGTAGATCGTGATTTCCCTCTGTCTTCTGGTCAGTAGATGCCTCCTCTCTATCAGCAGCTCGATTCCACAACCCATGGAATATCACACTCGTCCTAACGCAGCCCGCGTTTTGCCGACAATACCGCTGTTATACGTTACCGAGGTCCGATCCCAGTGCAAAAGTTTGCCAGACAGTCCACCGATCACACCCCTGGATAAAACCCGTCTTACCGTACCAGTATGCTGGATTATATTTACCTTTCAGCGTCTTGCTTGGGAAGAAGTGTCATTTTTGCTCGATGCAGTCACTTTTATACCCATCAGGCCAACGTTCACATAACGTTGTGTTGCCCGGATGAATCGTCCCAAATTTCCGCAGCGCCATCTGCACTTTACAGTCCAAGACAACTCACGCCATTGTACAGTTTAGTAACGATAACTTCAACCGTTATCACCAAGCAGACTTTGGGGAAATTCCCGACATCCAGTTTCACATTCGTTACCGCTGATTATATCGCCGTATATTGTTTGCACAGTTTCTTTGTCAACGGGAGCATTATGTAGTGTTCTCCGTTGATATCACAGACCAGGATGAACTCAATACTGGACGGTAAGCTCATTCAGTCATATATCTGTTGTTTACCCGCATTTATGTTGTGCGTTGTGGCATCACGTAGATCCCGATTTTCGTCACATTTCCGGATTGGCGTGCACCCTTCGTTCCAGACTTACGCTTCGGTTAGGGCTTGTGTTTAGTCCTGATTCAACGTTTAGGGGATACCAAAATTCGTTACACTTGTATAACTTTCAAATTCTTTGGCATGGCTTAACCCCATCTGGCCCCCGAATTGCACCCGCTCTAATTATTTTTCTTACCCCTTGCGCTAGAGGGCTGAAACTTAACCAAATCATACCAAGAAAGTCCACGATGGCCTCTTTGATGACGTCCAAGTAACGTCATTATTAAAGGAAAAAAAATGGTCGATTTTTCGGTCAGATTTTTCAAACTTTTTATATATGTAATTTCTCGTCAAACACTGGATGATAAATTAGCAAATATTAATGTGATGTGAAATAAAATAGTTTTTGCCCACTTTTCCTCCTGGAGAAGCAGTAATTTGAAGAAAATCCTCTGTTCGGTGTGTTATGCAAATAGGCTCAAAATAACCCCAATATGATCAACTACAAAGTCATGGAGCGTCAGCTCGCAATTTGCTGTCGTTCCGAAGATAGCGCAGATAATTTGGTAGGGGGGGGGGGGGCGGGGGGCGCCCATCCAGGCCTGGTCGGGTTAAGGGATTTCGTGGGTTTGATTCCCTCTTGTAGCCGATGTATTCGCATTTACGACGCGCAGTGGTTCCCTCCTGATACTCCGGCTTAATCCACCATTCAAACAGGCTGTCACCCTATGAGCGAAATAACCTTGAGTGCAACATTAAACACCTCCCCCACCCCCTCCAACGTTGTTGTATTCGCTCTCTCTCTCTCTCTCTCTCTCTCTCTCTCTCTCTCTCTCTCTGTGTCTCTGTCTCTGGAACAATCGCATATGGATATTGTTAGAGCGGGTTCCATGTCATTCGGCTACTTGTTTACTTCGCGTGGTTCTCTGGCTAGTGTATGGATATATACTAGTCGATGTATTGATTTTGTATTGTTTGGTAATTAATTGCACCAGTTGAGCATTATTTGGTGAGCATTTTTTTGTAAGACTGCATCAAAACAGCTTTAAGAATTGAAAAGAATCGACCATTTCCTTGCCCATTAGTGTGAGACAAACATTTATAAATCATTTGTCATGTCAAATTGTATAGCCAACCGAATGTAAAAAAGGGAGAAGGTACACAAGAGTGCACTGCGCTTTAGCACAAATGATTAGGCCTACTGCCCCAAAATTGCATATCCATGCTTAAGTTCATGCCGTGTGATGTCTTCAAGATTCTCCTCATTTCTCACGGGGAGTTAAGCTACCCCCTTCGAAAACTAATCCAGTCATATTGTCACAAGTAAAGTCTAAAAAGTAAGGCTCAAAATCTACATAGTTGTTGCTTTATGACAGGAAGAACGAAATCGGTGGATTCGATGTCAGATTGCAATACTTTATTGTATTGATACTTGTGAGAAAAACTTCCTGGAACTTCAATGGAGAGTATCTGAGTATCGAATTCGAAATCGATAGCTTGAATACGCTGCATACGTGTGGGTTCAACGAAAAGGCGAAAGCCGGCCAAATAGAAAATCATAGATTAACACATTATCGCGCTGTTGATGCCCCAGCCTTGCATTGGCTAAATTCAAAACTGAAATTGAAGTAAATCGCACGACTGAATTTGCAGACGCCCCCAAGCGGTTGACTAAATGAAATAAAATTATTGTAGTACAATATCTTCTGTCTGTCCGGCTGAACACATCAGGCACATATTCGCTTGAGCATGATTCAAGTATAATGATATAGTTTTGTCATTTAGAAAGTGATCGCATAAGAGTATATTCGCTACTTTGGGATTAACTCTCTTAGTATAGCACGGGTTCTGGTGCTGAAAATTGATCGAGTTCCGAGCAAGATTCGAACCAGCTAATCCAAGTGTAAGACATCTAATCGCTAACACTATATATCGGCGATCTGAACCACTGGGTCAACGGGCCTCCCACAGAATAGGAAGTAGCAGACCGGCAGTCTTGAAAACGAACATACAGTACCCCTCTGATGACCATAATGACACAGCTCCCATAGCAAACCCAGAATAACGAAAATACTGTTATACGACCATTTTCTGATTACAAAAAAATATATCTTCCTATGTATTAAGCTGTGGAAACCAGCGACCCCCAGAGTAAAGCAACTAATCACCAGCACTATATGTCGGCGATCCAAACCACTCGGCCAGTCAGCCTCCCACAAAATAGGGGTTAGCAGACCGGTAGTCTTGAAAGCGAATACACAGTACCCCTCTGATGACCCCAATGACAAAGCTCCCAAAGCTAAATACATAGGAAGATATACACCTTTCGGCATTTAGAAAATGATCGTATAACAACATTTTCGTTATTTTGGGATTGCTATGGGAGCTGACTCAGTATGGTCATCAGGGTACAGTTTGTTCGCTTTCAAGACTGCCCGTCTGCTACCCCCTATTTTGCGGGGGACCCGTTGGCCGAGTGGTTTAGATCGCCGACATATAGTGCTTGCGATTTGGGAGTCGCTGATTCGAATCCTGCTCGGGGCTCGACCGATTTTGGGCACTAGAATCCTTGCTATACTAAAAGAGTGTAATTCCAAAATAACGAAAATACTGTTATGTTTCAAATTGGTTGAATATTTCATCATCTGATATTATTCCTACGAAGTAGGCTACAGATCGCAAATTGTCCGGTAATGAGTCCGTGAGTCAGTCCATCCGAATCCTTTCGTCGGCAAAATAAGGAGAACCGTTGACATTAGAACCTTGATTTTTGGCATGAACGTGCATTAGGGCATTGTTAACAGCAAGTTCTGAGCTGAAATAATTCTGATTAAAATTAGATTTATAACTAACACTTCAGTATATTGTTATAGATATATGTAAACTGTAGCCTTTAACGTGCATCCTATTTCACATCCAAACATTTCATCATTGACCACATCAGGCTTCAAATTCAGGTCAAATTACCCACTGATGGTGAAATATCCTACATCAACCAATTAAGTCATGGTGCAATAACCCAGCAGAAGAAAGAAAGATGTGGTATCTTCCTTCAGATTAGTCTGTGTGAGCAACAATGATAAAAGTTTACTGAGGGTGAAACAAAGCCATGACGGCTGTTTAAAGGGTCTTAATTTATTTTCTTTGGGTAGAATTTAACTAGATAAAGTAACTTTGATCATCATGCCAAGAAAACTGTGGTCCGTTTTGCTCCAGCGTTTTATCGCATTTAATGAGTATCAGTTACCACCACCGAGTCCTGTCCGGCTAAAAATACCCTGTCATTGATCCACATTCCACTGTATGCCACATGGCCCTATTACTGAGGTTAATCTTTACGTGCATCTGGGACAATTTCACAATTGCCCGACAGAATAGGCCTACTGCATATACCCTCAAACAATCAGCGCTGTTTGCATAACTTAAATTGTTAAACCATATCATTGAAATAATATAGCAGAAAACATTGATGTGAGTTATGATATGTACACTATGACCAAAGACATGTTCATAATGTGCTAATCGGATAGTTAGGACAAGCATTACTTTGCATCAGAGAGTGTGTGACTTGGATTCAAGGATTAAGACTTTGGAGGGAAATACAATTTTGACAGCAGAAATATGACCCCGCCATTCGCTGATTAGAGCGATAAAACAGGGTAAGCTTAATGGACCCTTTTCAATGCAGTATTTCTTGGCATGGATGTGAAAATATGAGGACATACTTTGGGTTTTTTTTGTACCTCTTGAATATTGACTATATATCACACTTGGATATAATTTGAACAAAAAATTACATGTGTAAACAAAATATGTCTAAATTTTTCTTGTCATTTCAAATCTTGATCCATTTTGATTCCTTGATTAGGGGATACAGAATCACTGCCACGGAGTGTGTTGGTGTGTCACAGCAATGCAATTCCGATTCACACAACGAAGCTGAGGTGGTTTAACATTTATCAATGAAGAAAATCACCGATCAACCGCCATAGAATATAATGTGAAACAAGAAAACCGGAATAGTACATTCATCAGATTGCCGATACCCAAAATGTGTTGTCTCATATATCTAGATAACAACGTGATGTAGAGACGCTATTTATTCGTCTTTGTACCGGTTATGCTCAGGAGAATGACATAGAATCATTATTATCTTGTGCATAGAAGGTGTTGGTCTTGAGTTGAATTACCGTAAACTACATAAATGCTACCTTTCTACTATAGTACTATATATAAAAATTTGTTGTATTGTTGGGAAAATAATGTGATTCAAAAAGTTGTTTTGATACTGGACAAGGGCACTGAAAACCATTAAAGAGATGTAAATGTATTTTCACACGTAAAGCTTGAAATCTACTGAACCTATATTATTCAATCTGTTTCCTTTAATTAAAAAATTGTAAAATTAAATCGGCGATCGTTATTTATTTTTGGAATGAAGGCGCATTAGGAGACTGTTACCAACAAGTTCTGAGCTGACCTACTTTTGATGAAAATTTCTCGTGATTTTTGATGAAAATCACTGGGGATTCTGACTTGGGCGGTGCCCATCTTAATATAGGCAGGATTTCAACTGGGGGTGGGGATTTCCAAGAGTTCAGTTCGCGTTCGAGTCCTAATGCCTACTGTACTTCGTAGGTCCTGTGACGTTAGTCACACTGCTCATGTATTTTAATACATATGACATTTTAATCCAATATACGAATCAACTCTTGATCACACTAATCTATCTTTAAACAAGATAGATTCGGCGGGATGCAGCGATTTCATGTTCCTATTTTGTCAAAGATATCGTCATCCAGTATGTAATATTCTAACTGAAATGTTCAACCAAAGTTTAATGCACACATGACTGACGTATATGTATATGTAGGCCATCGTGCAGTCAAGCATATCGACTTTGTGCATATACACACCTTTTTATCAAACAGGATAACGTCCTGATAAAATCTCCCGGGTAATCAGAGTAATCAGTCACCCAGAACCAGATGGGTATCCATAAATAAATATTATGTTCCCGTGTAATTATAAAAGGCCTGTAGGTCAACAACCGACCGCAGACTGTCCAGTTCCACTACAGCGAAAATAAGCAGAAACTACCGGGTAAGTATACATTAAAATAACAAACAGATTTGTTCCAGATATTCCAATGTATTCTTGATAACATAGCTCAGGAGAAAACATAATTAGGTATTGGCATTGTTAAATGTATGATTTCACGGCACATCGAAAGATATTACGTACCAAAAATAGAGCTTGACTAACCAGCGTGAGCGTCGGACGGAGATCTAGCTGGTTAGATTATTTGGCAGACTTGATGATGAATTATTGATAATAGTTGTATAAGACAGTACCACTGTGACAAGTTATATGAAAATGACCATACTGATAAGGAAAGTCAGTAAACCAGCCAAACCCCATGTCGAACCTCTCACTTCTACCCGGAATCTGACCAACACATAGTAGGATGATAAACGCATTCCATTGCCTCGACGGAGTTAGCCCCCTCTCTGGTGGCAGAACAATTTAACGCTTCAGCTCACAACTGTATTCCCAAATATTCCCTTCCAATAATGGCCAACCACGCCAGTAGCCTGCTTTTCCCTATCAAACATATTGAGAATTTAAATTACATTCCGAAAGCATTTATTCGAGATACGACGGGCAGAAATAAGGTCCTTTCGTCCGACACGGCGAATTTGAGAAGTTGGCAAGCAAACTGGCCCAAATTGTTTTTCTATAAAACTTTGAACGATTATTTTGATAAATTTGAGTGCTAAGTATTAGAGAAACATTATAATATATATCTCAAAGCATTTCACTCCCAGTCAAATATAATAGCCAATCAATGTTCGTCGAGCGACAATTTCGAGTTACAATCTTAGTCCCGAAAAAATCATCCAAAATAAACAAAACCTTTCGCATTTCAATATGATTGTTGTAGTCAAAGTAACCTATACAAAATGATGCAAATATAGACCATCCTTCCACTGATGACGAATTTACAAATAGTCAGCTTAAAGTCAGGTCGTTTGCCCCCCCCCCCCCCTCCTATCAAACTGTCTGCGCTATCTCCAGAACGACATTTTACATTTTTTTGCATATTGCGGTCATTTTGAGGCTATTTCCATAACCCCGCGAGCAGGGGTTCGTGGGTAAATTCAAGATGACGGCCACATGGGGTATCAGTAAAGTGATGATTTCTTCATTTTTTCAAAATTTCTGCGTTTCCGTGAGGCAATGTGGGCGAAAACTACTTCATTTCACATCAGACTAATATTTACTAATTTATTCTGCAGTGTTTTCGGAGAAATTACATAAATAAACAATTCCAAAAAATCTGACCGAGAAATCGATAAAAAAAATGCCGAAAATAACGTCACTTTTACGTCACCATGGCAGCCATATTGGATTTTATTTTACTTTTTCTGATACAGTTTGACCCAAGGCTTTAGTGTGGCAAGTTTGAGGTTCCCAGATCAAGTAATCAAACACAAATAATTAGAGCGGGTGGTGGTGGAGGGGGGGAGGGGGGGGTCGAAAAGGCCTGGACAGGTCCCAAGAAGCCCAGACCAGATAGAGATGATTTGGGTACGATATTTTGTAATATTTAGATCCGTGGTAAATGACCAATTTATTTTAACTCTCCTCTCCATCAAGAATAATTACTATGATACACAGAAGTCAACCAGATTAAAAACAGACCAGAAACTGATTCTCTAACTGGATATGACCTTTTCCTATCTCAAGGCCGATCGGTGACCTTTTGGCACGGAAATAACACTGTACGTTATCTCATCTTTGACCAATAAACACAACGTACGAGATGGCATGACTTGGTATTATGGAATGATGTTTGGGAGAGAAAGAATAATTTGGTCATCAGCGGGATTCGAACCCACGACCCCGGCTCAACTCGCAGTTGCTTACCGACTCAGCTATGAAGGGCTGTACGCCATACTAAATATTCATTGGTATTATGGGACAGACCGCTTCTTATGCAACCAACTCACCGGGTTATATAATGACCACCACAGAAAACTGAGAGGTTTAAAAATAACCAAAATTAGAGCAGAACAGCTGTAGTGAAATATATGACCGATCGATTCAAAACCATAACGAAATGTGATGACTAATTATCTAGGATTGAAATTTGCTTTGTATTTATCCAAAAATGATTCAAACTAAGTTGCGTAGGAAGGAGCTATGCGGTTTCGAGGGTAGTCGAGAGTGAAATGAACAACATCATGTGGGGGCATTTCGCGCTGTGGATTGGTTGTCGACTCGATTCATCGGCCTAAAATTTGAATGAATGTCATCGGCACTCTCCGTCTTACTATATTTAAAATACCGAGCTCTCTGCTGAGTTTCGCGCAGAACAGACTCGTGATAGGAAGAGAGACGGATCCAATTACGCCAGAGCGGATCTGTTTTCAATCAGATTGAACAGAAGTATACCCACATACAAACAGCCTTACCATATGTGGAGAGAAAATAAAAATAAAAGAATATATTAGCATCGTATGATTCTACTGACCCGACTCCTCCACCCCCACCCTCTGTCGCCTAGGGGAGAACAGGCGCGGCGGAAGCAGTTCAACATTGGGATGGGGGTGGGGGTGTGCCGCTCCCGCGAAATTTAAAAATTTACACTTTCGCGCATTTTCAGAGAAGAGTTTAGGGTGAAAAGTTTCACAATTCCCGCCTTTCCAACTCTTTCAAAAACAAAAATACTATTAATAAATAAAATGAATAAAAAAAAAAAACTTCCTCAAATATTGGAATTCAGATGAAACCATTTTTCTCGTGAGTTAAGGTCTCCTAACACCTCTGCTAGAAATGGTCACTTCAAAGATCGAGATCGGTTGTTGCATCATTGCTAAGCTGAATTGTTTCAAGTTGTGAGTCAAACGCGGTCATTTCCGGCGCTATTAACGTTTTTATCTAAAAAGAGAGACGGATATAATATGAATCTGATAATTCATGAACACTGTACTTAGTGAGGTAGCTTAGGGCCATATTTTGGAAAGATCGTGACACGCTGGACCAAAGCACCAAACTTGGCACACCCATCACTTGAGACATATAGAACAATATCAGAAGGGATGCCCGTTGCTCTGGGCTCTGTGATGCCCTCTGGTCCCCAAAAGGGCATCTGAGGGGCAATATTGCTATTCAAAGAATAGTTAGCCTCCCAACAGCTTCGTTATTTTTATTATCCTTAAGGCTGGGAAGTTGAAACTTGCCACACTGTATCACTGGTTCAAGCCCTACCAGAAAATGTCACAAAATCCAAGAAGGCCGCCATGATGACAACATTTTCCAAAAATAAGCCATTTTCCTGACGATTTTTGGGTCATATTTTTCGATTTTATTTATTTATGCAATTTCTCCGCAAAAACTGCGTGATAAATTAGTAAATATTATTGTGATGTGAAATAAAATAGTTTTTGTCCACTTTCCATCGCGAAAAAGCAGAAATTTTGAAGAAATATGACAAAAACATCAATTTTCTAGTACCCCACGTGGCCGCCATCTTGAATTTACCCATGATCATCTGCTCGGGGGTCATGTATATAGGCTCAAAATGACCCCAATATGATAAGCGATAAAGTCCTGGAGTTTCAGTTCTCCATTTTTTGTCGTTCCGGAGATAGCGCAGAATATTTGGTGGGGGGCCCAGGCCAGGTAGGGTTAATTTTGAAGGAATACGAAGAAAACAGAACTTTCCAGTTACACCCTTATATCATCCATGTTCAATTTACTCATGATGCTCTGCTCCGAGTATTATGATGCAGGCTCAAAATAACTTCAATATCATGAGCTATAACTGCGCTAAGTTACAGCTCTCAACGTTTATTGTCCCCCGCTACTTAGTAGGGGGGGGACTTAGAAACACCGGTGTCCGTAATTCTGTAATTCCGTAAGATTTTCTTGTCCGGACAATAACTCGTGAACGATTTAACCGATCAACTTCAAACTTGGGGTGTGCCTTGACATTGGCGAGAAGACGGTTGGGATTGTTTTTCAGCAATGTGCGTAATCCAATATGGCCGCTGTCAGCCATTTTGGATTATAAGCAGTACGATCTTAGATTTTCTTGTCCGGACAATAACTCGTGAACGATTTAACCGATCAACTTCAAACTTGGGGTGTGCCTTGACATTGATGAGAGGACGGTTGGGATTGTTTTTCAGCAATGTGCGTAATCAAATATGGCCGCCGTCAGCCATTTTGGATTATAAGCAGTTCGATCTTAGATTTTCTTGTCCGGACAATAACTCGTGAACGATTTAACCGATCAACTTCAAACTTGGGGTATGCCTTGACATTGGTGAGAGGACGGTTGGGATTGTTTTTCAGCAATGTGCATAATCTAATATGGCCGCCATCAGCCATATTGGATTATAAGCAATTGGATCTTAGATTTTCTTGTCCGGACAATAACTCATGAACGATTTAACCGATCAACTTCAAACTTTGTGTGTGCCTTGACATTGGTGAGAGGACGGTTGTGATTGTTTTCCAGCAATGGGCGTAATCTAATATGGCCGCCGTCAGCCATATTGGATTATAAGCAGTTGGATCTTGTCCGGACAACAACTCGAGAACGATTCAACCGATCTACTTCATATGTGGGGAGTGCCTTGACATTGTTGAGAGGAGGATTAGGGGTGCAGTCTACAGAAGGGCCATGGCATCTGAAATTAAACAGTAGGCAGGTTCACTTTATGCTAAACAGCAACCGTGTTATTAGAGAACCCCCATAGAACTATATATTTTCTGAAAGAGTAGGCTCTTGACATAAAGCCGAGACAGATGTAAGCCTTGTTGACGAAAATCAGGGTCCCCATAACCCATACTGAACTTGCTTCAAACTTCAGGAAAATCCTCTAAAATTGGCCCAAAATGGGTAATATTCCCCCTCCACCAAAGAAAAAACTTGACAATCGATTGTCCTGAAACTCACCGACAGTGTGCCCAGTCCAAGGACCAACAAAAATTGGCAAAGAAAATAGGGTCTCGCCCAGGCGGTTTTCAAGCTCAATTTACACCGTAAAGTATGCCATGTGCTCGTAAGCTGAAAATGGCCCCAATTCACAGCCACACTTTCACACTTCCATCTGCATAGTGAGGCATGGGCCAATCCTACTGGCAAAATACCATGTACTGATTTGAAGCAAATCAACCAGTCAACTGAATGATATCACAAATATCAATAAACAAAAAGCCAACAAAAATTCTCATGGGGTCAAACCTGGTGGAATTTTAATTTCAAAGAATTTGAGGGGGACCAAAAATCCGCAACTTTGGACTGAGCCCTTTAAGTGAAGGGTACTTTTTGTGGATTTTTTTTTATCTACTCCTTTCAATCTATGGGTCTGTACAAGTATAATGATATATGACACTCAATGGTTGAAAGTCATATTAAGATAAAACAGAGCGATACCTTTCCCCCTACCCCATTCATATTTTGACAGTTTTTGCGACGCCATTTTGTCAGGCTAGACCGCTATGTCAAATTTGAATATATCTGACTGAAAATTTTGCATTCAGTACTAATATTGTTTACAATTATGTTGAACACAATTCAGAACAATGATATTCACACCCAACACAGGACTGAAATTATGAAACCAGCACAGGGGCTTGGGCTAGAAGGGGGGGGAGGGGTGGATAACTCTTAGCATGACAGGGGAATATCTGTTACATTGTGTATAGTATAGTATTGCCAACTCCAAGCTGGTTTTATGGGGGGGGGGGTAGGGCTGTTTTAATGGTCCCAGAGGAATTATTCTGTGACACTAAAACTTTAGAAAAATCCCTGAGACAATTGAACCCCCCCTCCCTCCCCCCGATAAAACACCAACATGGATGTTGGCAATTCTACACACCTTTTAACAGATATTTCCTGGCCATGCTAAGAGTTACCCTCCCCCCTTTCTAGCCAAGCCCCTGTGCTGCTTTAATAATTTCAGTCCTGTGTTGGGTGTGAATAGCATTGGTTTGAATTGTGTTCAACTTGATAGTAAACAATATTAGTTCTGGATGGAAATTTTTTATCAGATATGCAAATTTAATGTTACCTGAGAAAGTGCCTGTTCTGTCATATAGGGTGCAGTCTACAGAAGGGCCATGGCATCTGAAATTAAACAGTAGGCAGGTTCACTTTATGCTAAACAGCAACCGTGTTATTAGAGAACCCCCATAGAACTATATATTTTCTGAAAGAGTAGGCTCTTGACATAAAGCCGAGACAGATGTAAGCCTTGTTGACGAAAATCAGGGTCCCCATAACCCATACTGAACTTGCTTCAAACTTCAGGAAAATCCTCTAAAATTGGCCCAAAATGGGTAATATTCCCCCTCCACCAAAGAAAAAACTTGACAATCGATTGTCCTGAAACTCACCGACAGTGTGCCCAGTCCAAGGACCAACAAAAATTGGCAAAGAAAATAGGGTCTCGCCCAGGCGGTTTTCAAGCTAAATTTTACACCGTAAAGTATGCCATGTGCTCGTAAGCTGAAAATGGCCCCAATTCACAGCCACACTTTCACACTTCCATCTGCATAGTGAGGCATGGGCCAATCCTACTGGCAAAATACCATGTACTGATTTGAAGCAAATCAACCAGTCAACTGAATGATATCACAAATATCAATAAACAAAAAGCCAACAAAAATTCTCATGGGGTCAAACCTGGTGGAATTTTAATTTCAAAGAATTTGAGGGGGACCAAAAATCCGCAACTGTGGACTGAGCCCTAGGATTGTTTTTCAAGGACGTGCTTAATCCAATATGGCCACCATCGGCCATACTGGATTTCATTGGATTTTAAGCAGTTTGATCTTGTCCGGTCAATAGCTGGAGTACGATTCAACTGATCTACTTCAAACTTGGGGAGTCCCTTGACCTTAGTGAGAGGACAGTCATGTATTATGTTTTATGGATGTGCATAATCCAATATGGGTGCCATCTGCTGTATTAGATTATGTTAAGCTCATCAGCGATATCTCCATTTTCAAATCATACTCTTATCAATGATATGAGATATCATCGACCCCCAAAAATCGACCATAGAGGTCCATGGCCCCCGCAGCAGCAGCGCCAGTTATGGTGGATGTAATCCACCATAACTGGTGCTGCTAGCGGGGGACATGGACCTCTATGGTCGATTTTTCATTTTGGATCACCAGGGAAAAATTCTCTTAGAAGGAAGTGGGGTGGCTGAAACCACCTAAACCAAATAAGTTTACATAATCGCCTGTGTAAGGAGGGGTCTAAAACTACATCTAATATATTCCACTGGGTACCAAGACCATTACATATATATGTGCATGGTTCAACACCCGTGCATTACTCTAATTATATGCCAGTTGTGCATGTACACTGTAAGAAAAATGATACTGAAAGGGGAGGATCCTGTGTTCAATTGTTATTAGTGGATTCAGATCCAGTCCCTCCCCCCCCCCCCTTTTCCCAATGAACTTTTCTCTGGGGCTCGCAACTGTTTAAAGCTAACACTTTGTGTCTTTATAACAAATCAAATTAGGGGCATTTTATTCTCGGAAAAGAGCATCATGGGTAAATTCAGATTTGACGAAACGGTGGTGTACCTCGAAAATTTTGTTTTTGGAGTATTTTCCTCAAAATTGGTGTATTATTCTACGTAAAACTACCCAATTATACCTTAAATCACATCAGATGATTAATTACTAATTCGCAAGGTAATTTAGGCAAAGAAAATTGCAGAAGTAAAAAGTTTGAAAAATCGATTCGAAAAATCAGAAAAATGGCTTATTTTTATAAAATGACGTCACCGTGACATCATCATAGAGACCATCTTGAATTTTGTTATATTTTCTGGTAGCACTGGAACCTTAGATATAGTGTGGTAAGTTTTAGCTTCCTAGCCTCAAGGATAATAAAAATAATGAAGATATTGGATGGCGGCCACGTGGGGTACCAGAAAATTGATGTTTTTGTCATATTCCTTCAAAATTTCTGCTTTTCCGCGATGAAAAATGGTCGAAAACTA
Source organism: Hanleya hanleyi (assembly GCA_036873755.1). Classification (NCBI taxonomy): domain Eukaryota; kingdom Metazoa; phylum Mollusca; class Polyplacophora; order Lepidopleurida; family Hanleyidae; genus Hanleya; species Hanleya hanleyi. The sequence goes on along the minus strand of JAVTVY010008097.1, from coordinate 2,812 downwards.
TTTTATTTCACATCACATTAATATTTACTAATTTATCATGCAGTTTTTGCGGAGAAATTGCATAAATAAAAAATTCGGAAAATCTGACCGGAAAATCAACCAAAAAATGCGGTTTTTGAAAAATGACGTCATCAGACCGGCCATCTTGGATTTTTTTTTACATTTTCTGGTAGAGCTTGACCCAGGGGTATATTGTGGTAAGTTTCAGCCTCCTACATGTAACTCAAGGAGTAAGAGAATGCCCTCCAGGCCACGACAGCTCGCAAAAAACCCAGGCCAGATAGGGTTAAATGCCCTTTTGGGGGTCAGAGGGCGTCACATGATCCAAAGTGACGGGCACCCCTTCTGATATTGTTTTGTATGCCTCAGGTGATGGATGTGCCAAGTTTGGTGCTTTGGTCCAGCGTGTCACGATCTTTTTGCTAAGCCACCTCACTAACTGGAGTTAACACCAATTCAGACACAACAATCACTGGAAAGAAGTTGGCACTTTGCATGAAACTGCAATTTAAAACTAGTCAATTATTGGGGAGCCAAAGTGGTCCTTGGCCCTCCTCTTTTCATATGGGGGGGAATTGCGCTTGTTTTTATAGGGAAGGACACTGTTAACCGAGCGGACATTCTAGGCCGTTACAACGGTGGTGGTTGTGAGTGTCCTGCAAGACAAGTGCTTCATTTGACTCATTTTATAAATGCACATGCGTTAGGCACCTTTAGAGATCGGTGTTGGCTGCTGTTGAGGCCATGGCGCTGTGGGTAATTTTGTTCGGATAGCATCCAGTATGGTCGATTTGAGTTCGACATTGTTTAGGTTCGAACTATTCATTTGTCCTTTTTTCTTACGTCTTTTTCTTGTTCATTAATGCATATTTGCTTTAATACACATTTATACATTCAAGCATTAATAACTAATAATAAAAAAAATCAATATTACTGTAAATATTTAAATATTCTTGGCATGTACTTAGTAACATTAGTTGTATTTCAGTTATATTTTTATGGGTTAAAATTTTGCCTCATGTCCGATAGCATCATATGGCACGAAATCTATAGTATGTATAATTATTTGCAGTTTAACCCTAACAGACCTGGGTGAAATGACTAATTGTATTATGGCTAACCTTGGCTCACAAAAGTTTCTCTATAATTATAAGTCAGACTCTAGTCAAAAAGGAAAGAATAATTCGAAAGATTGTTTTGATGACGTCATATGATCATTGTGACCGTACCATTGTTGGGCTATATCGTTGTGTCGAAATCCTTGTTTTCCAATCGCTGCTAAATTCTATAACCTATGTTTCAGTTGCACAAGCACCATGGCAGGCGAAACATATCTCGCAATGTCACGCTTCATTTAGAGTTTTTTCCATTGAATATAAAGTTAATTTTGCACGCTTCGAATAATGCCAAAAATAACCGATGTGAGACGAAAATATCGGGTTGATCGGAATCTAAAACGCTATGCTGAAAGCCATGTTTGGTTAGGATGCCCGGATATGTACTCTAAATCCAAACTAAACATTCTCATTAGGGGCAGAGATCTAAACTCTCCACAGTTCATATTTATACCACAAAATGCTACTCGAAATTTTATACTACTCATTTTATATTTATCCCTATTTCCTTCGCATGTAAGATTATGCAACTTGAATCCAAATTAAAATTTTGCTCTAAATAATGGGTACGAAAAGTATCATTGGTACACAGTCACTGTAACAAAAATGTTCAGACGCCGCCTACATGTATGTATACCAGAGATACATATATTAGATAATACATATTTGTATATATATATTGTACACATTCAACGTATAAATTACTGGGGGGTAGGCCTAGTAGTAAATCAATAACGTGGACATGGCCAAGGTCTCTAGATGTAGCGTTTCAGATGATGGAGCTAAATTCCTGTTATTATTACTGAGGATACACAACGAATGTATGAGCTATGTTAAGACTCCTTGTGCCAAACCTGTGTACCGAAAACACAAAACGAATGTGTGCAATATAAACACATCATTCTCTGTATTTCCAACTGTAGCTTGTGACTTGGCGGAAGGAGAAGGCTCGTACTTATACGTGTAAAATCCGCACAACGTCCCAAGGTGTTAGGCTAAACACAAGGGATAGTAGTAGAGAATGCGCATTAATCCGCATATTGCCCATTGACATCTGAGACGTCACAGTCACGTGACCGGAAGTAAAATTTGATCCTGCGAATGCACAAAACACGTACCGGAAACTCCATTGCGTTGGGACAAAGGTCACTTCCGGTCACGTAACCTTGACGTCAAACAGCTGGACGGCGAAAACGTCTGTGTGAGACTACAGTCATGAAAACAACCCAAAATATCTGTACAGGGTCAGAGTTTTCATTGGATACTCCAGTATTGGCACGACACGACACACTGCGCGACACTATTGGCCAAAACCCGCATCGCAAATGAGTGCGCATGCGCGCGGTGGCGTCTTGAGGCAACGGTCATCCAAGTGACCTTGATCCAGACGACGCGGGCGACAAAGTCAGGATGTATATCACATGACTCTGGCTTATATATTGAAGTCCAAAGTGCACATGCGCGCGATAATTTCTCGCAGTGACGTCATCAGTCCAACACCCCCACCTGGCTCTCCCACACGGAATAAATACTATTACTGAGGAATTTTCCGGTCTCCGTGTTTCATCAAGCGTGTTGCTTCAAATCGCACAAAAAAAGTCGTTCACTTTTCCAGACGAAAAGTTTCTCCGTGCTCAAAACATTTTGAAAGAAAAACAAATCGTAATAATGCTACCCAGCAAGATGGCCTTGTAACG
>JAVTVY010008096.1:0-44107 GCA_036873755.1 Hanleya hanleyi | reverse complement strand
TCTTGCACTGACTGACACTGGCGGCCATCTTGTCCCACCTCCCACATCTTGCACTGACTGACACTTGGCGGCCATTTTGTACCCACCTCCCACACATCACGCATGCGCACACATTCCATCTTGTACCCACCTCCCACATTTGCACCCACCTCCCACATTTGTACCCACCTCCCACATTTGTACCCACCTCTCACATTTGTACCCACCTCCCACATTTGTACCCACCTCCCACATTTGTACCCACCTCCCACATTTGTACCCACCTCCCACATTTGTACCCACCTCCCACATTTGTACCCAACTCCCACATTTGTACCCACCTCCCACATTTGTACCCACCTCCCACATTTGTACCCACCTCCCACATTTGTACCCACCTCCCACATTTGTACCCACCTCCCACACATCACATGTGACGTCACACCACCCCAATACCGCCCCAAAACCTCCTCAATTGTGACGTCACACAAGGTTCTGCGCATGCGCAGTGAGGCGCTATTCCGTCAATTTACGCTTTGTATACTACTAGTTGACCTATAATTGTACTGATGAAATTACAAGATCGATTGTTTATTCGTGATTATGGTAGATTCTGTTCAAATTAACCATGAACATGCTGTTAATGGAAAAGGTGTGCTAAGGCATTGACCTATAATTGTACTGAGCTTTATTTTACTATATTGATTGAATTCAAGGTTATGAGATCAATATGAGACAAGCTGGTTTTAATATAAGAATATATGCATATTGATTTGAATGGATTGTAAAGAATTACAAGATCGATAGTCCATGTATAAATATGGTAGCTCAGCTTTTCCTGAGCATTTGCTGTTTCAATGTCAAAGATTACAATGAATGTGTTACATGTATGTGAACAAATCAATTCCATGATATGAAGTGTATATTGAGTGGCCTATGTAATTTTACTAATCTAAATTCAACATCTTTTAAGCATCGTAAGCAGGTTACATCAGCAGATGGATAATTAGTGGGGAGTCCCACTCTCGAAAGACTTGAACATGTATGCATGGCTTTCTACACTATTATGCATTGATTTTGATATCGGTAAGAACAAACACTTGAGTAAATGGTATAAATTGGGGGATTTATGTGTATTCTGCAATCATTTTTGGTTCATTGCACATTCTCTTATATTGTATTGTAAATCTAAGATGTACTGGCTGAATGTTTACCACACAAGAATAACTGAATTCATTAACCATGTATAAGTTTTCCATTTGGAATATAAAAAAAATGGTCATTAGCGGTCAATTTCTATTTTCTTTTTCCACTCTTTGGGGTATTCGATGATTCATCATCTCATTCTTTGGGCATCAAGTTAACCTATACTTCGTATAACTTAACTTATTACTACCAACTCGTGGAAACATTCTGTCCAGAATTTACAATCTCGGCCTGCAGCAACTATGGCATAAAGTATTAATTGCAATGCTTCAATAATTATCACTATCATGACTATATTGTATGTTCCATGCATGTGAGACCTGTCTTATCTAGCAGACAAGACCTCGGTCCAGCGGACCCCTAAGCTACAAACAAATACCCTTCTTACTGCGAGGTCCCAGGCAGTTGGAACCTAGCAGATAAGACCTGTGTTCAGCGAACACCTTGCGTCCAGCGGACGTACTTAATACCTGTATTCAGCGAATACCTTCGGTCCAGCGGACCCCCAAGCTACAACCAAATAGCTCTCTTACTGCGGGGTCCCAGGCATCTGGGACCTAGCAGATAAGACATATCAATCTTGGCTATAAGCATAGCTGAGGATCGGTGTTCTGCGAACACCAATTTTTTGCCAAATAAATGATTAAAAAATCTACTTTCTTCTTATGTTGTGTGTTGGATAAATTGTAACTCATGTAAATGAGTGTCGTTTATCGAACACAGTAAATACCACGTGCGTTTCTATTTATAGCTGTTAATGACTTCAGCCAATCAGCGGCACGCTAGAGTTGACCACGTGCATCTGGGCCGTTAGATCATCAGTTGCTTCTAAGAACTGAAGAAGCAACTTCGTGTTTCCCACCCCCTTCCCCATCTTTACCACCCTAATTATTAATATTACTTGGTCCAGGGCATCAAGTTAACCTATACTTCGTATAACTTAACTTATTACTACCAACTCGTGGAAACATTCTGTCCAGAATTTACAATCTCGGCCTGCAGCAACTATGGCATAAAGTATTAATTGCAATGCTTCAATAATTATCACTATCATGACTATATTGTATGTTCCATGCATGTGAGACCTGTCTTATCTAGCAGACAAGACCTCGGTCCAGCGGACCCCTAAGCTACAAACAAATACCCTTCTTACTGCGAGGTCCCAGGCAGTTGGAACCTAGCAGATAAGACCTGTGTTCAGCGAACACCTTGCGTCCAGCGGACGTACTTAATACCTGTATTCAGCGAATACCTTCGGTCCAGCGGACCCCCAAGCTACAACCAAATAGCTCTCTTACTGCGGGGTCCCAGGCATCTGGGACCTAGCAGATAAGACATATCAATCTTGGCTATAAGCATAGCTGAGGATCGGTGTTCTGCGAACACCAATTTTTTGCCAAATAAATGATTAAAAAATCTACTTTCTTCTTATGTTGTGTGTTGGATAAATTATATTTTAGGTGTTTGGACATATTTTGCTGGACAGTAAAGGCTTGGTGATCTTACGTGAATCGTTCTGTTGGTTGTTCCAAGCCTCTAGATACACAGTAGGTGTATACAAGTCACTAACTCACTTATGAAACGACAAGGAGAAAGCATGTCCTTCCCCAGACGCTTAGTTTTTAGCTTATATTTTAGGTGTTTGGACATATTTTGCTGGACAGTAAAGTCTTGGTGATCTCACGTGAATCGTTTTGTTGGTTGTTCCAAGCCTCTAGATACACAATAGGTGTATACAAGTCACTAACTCACTTATGAGACGACAAGGAGAAAGCATGTCCTTCCCCAGACGCTTAGTTTTTAGCTTATACTTTATGTGTTTGGAAATATTTTGCTGGACAGTAAAGTCTTGGTGATCTCACGTGAATCGTTTTGTTGGTTGTTCCAAGCCTCTAGATACACAATAGGTGTATACAAGTCACTAACTCACTTATGAGACGACAAGGAGAAAGCATGTCCTTCCCCAGACGCTTAGTTTTTAGCTTACATTTTAGGTGTTTGGACATATTTTGCTGGACAGTAAAGGCTTGCTGATCTTAAGTGAATCGTTTTGTTGGTTGTTCCAAGCCTCTAGATGCACAAAAACGTACACCAGTCACTAACTCACGCACGAGGCGACAGGAAGAAAACATGTCCTTCCCCAGACGCCTAGTTTGTAACTTCTAGTTTAGGTGTTTGGAGATATATTGCTGGTGAGTAAATGCTAGCTTATCTTATGTGAATCGTTCCCTTGGATGTTACAAGCCCCAAGATATAAAATGAACCTATACTAGCTCACTAGCTCACTTATGAGACGACACGGAGAAAGAATGTCCTTCCCCAGACGCCTAGTTGGTAACTTATAATTTAGGTGCTTGGATACTACTGCATATTAAATGCCAATGGGTCTTATGTAAATCGTTCTCTCAGTTGTTCCAAGCCTTTAAATACACAATTATTCTACACAAGTTCCTAACTCACGTGTGACACGACACGGAGAAAGCATGCCCTTTTCCAGACGCCTAGTGTTTAACTCATGTTTAAGATGTTTAGACATATATTGCTTGAGAGTAAATGCTAGACGATCTTATGTGAGTCGTTCCTTTGGTTGTTCCAAGCCCCTAGATACGAAATGAACCTATACAAGCCACCCACGTATGCGACAACGTGAAGATAGCATGTCCTTCCCCAGACGCTTAGTTTTCTGCTTATATATTAGGTGTTTGGGGACTAAAATTCCTGGGGAGTATGGCTCCTGGTGATTACCATTCATTGGGACTATACTTCCTGTGGACTCCTTGGGACTATAATGCCGGGGACTTTCATTAATGGACATTATCATACCTTGCGGGCGTCATTCCGGGGGACTATTGTTCCTGGAAACCATAATTCCAGGGGACTGTCATCCGGGAACTATCATTCCTAGGTACGGTCATTCCTGAGCTACCATTCTTGGGGACTGTCATTCCTGGGGACCATTATTCCTGGGGACTATAATTCCTGGGGATTTTCATTCCTGGAGACTGCCATACCCGAAGACTGTCAAACCTGAAGACTGTTATTTCTTGGAACTATTATTCCTGGGGACTATAATTCCAGGAAACTGTCCTTCCTGGGTACAATTAATCGTGAGGACTTATTTCTGGGGCTACCATTCGTGGGGACTGTAATTCCTGGGGAGTTTCATTCTTGCAGACTATCATTTCTTAGGACTGTCATTAATGTGGCTGTCAATCCCGGGGACTGTCTTCCCTGGGGTCACCATTCCTGGGAAATGTCACTCTGGAAACTGTCAATGAGACTGTCATTTCCTGGGGACTGTCAACCGTGGGGACTGCCTTCCCTGGGGACTATCATACAAGGGGACTATAAGTTCTTGGGTCTATAATTACTGGGGATCGTCACTCCTGGGGCTGCCATTCCTGGAGACTATGATTTATGTGATTATCATACCTGGGGACTGTCATTCCTGGGGAATATTAATCCTGGGAACTACCATTCCTGGGAACTGTCATTCCTGGTTACTACGACTCCTGAGGATTATCATTCCTGGGGACTATAAGTCCTGTGGTCTCTCATTTTCTTTTCATGGTCTTTCCAGGGGCTACCATTCCTGGGGGCTGTTATTCCTGAGGCTACCATTCTTGGGGATGGCATTCCTGGGGACTATATTCCTAGAGACTATAATTTCAGGGACCGTCATTCTTGGGGAGTATGAAATCTGGGGGCTATCATTTCTGAGGACTGTCATTCCTGATGCTCCATTATCGGGGACAGTAAGTCCTGGAAACTATCATTCTAGGGAATGTCATTCCTGGGAGTTATCATTCATGGGGACAGCCATCCCCGTGGACCCTAGGGCACTGTCATTACTGGGGACTATCATACCTGGCGGCTGTCATTCCTGGGGACTATTTTTCCTGGGGACTACAGAGCCCCAAAAAGGTGTTAGAGCCATCACCCATTTCCACCATTACCTTAAAAGGGTCATGGCTGTTACCTTAAAAGGATAATGGCTAACACCCTAAAAGGGTGATCAGCATTGAGTGCAAATGTTTAAGTCATCGCCCTAAAAGGGTAATGGCTATCACCCTAAAACGATGACGACCTGGGCCATCGCCGTAAAAGGGTGACGACATTGGCCATCACCCTTTTTCATCGCCTTTAAAGGGTGATGAACAGGCAATATCACCATAAAAAGGTAATGGGCCATCACCCTATTTCTGGCTGTGTATAATTCCATGAGACCATTCCAGGGGACTGTCATTCTTGTGGCTACCATCCTGGGTCTACCATTCTTGGAGACTGTCATTCTTGAGGGATTTTATTCCTAGGGACTATAATTCCAGCGGACTGTCATTCCTTGGAACTCTCATTCCTGGGTATTATCATTCCTGTGCATTATGGTTACCGTTTCCTGGAGACTACGATTCGGGTGGACTTTAACTCCTTGGGATTGTCATACAGCGGTCTATAATTCCTGGGAACTGCCAATCATAGGGACTGTCTTCCCTGGGTCTACCACTCCTGGGAAATGCCATCCCAGGGGACTATCATTACTGGGGAATGTCGTTCTTGGGAACTATGATTCCTGGGGACTGTCATTCTTTGTGCTTCCTTTCCTGGAGACTGTCAGTCCTGGGAAGTATCATTCCTGGGGACTGTCAACCCGAAGGACTGTGATTCTTGGGGCTACCATTCCTAAGACTATCATTCCTGAGGACTATCAAGCCTGGGGAGTATCATCCATAAGGACTATCATTACTGGGGACTGTAATTCCTGAAGACTGCCATTCCTGGAGCTACCATTATTGGGGAATGTCAGTCCTGGGAACTACCATTTCTGAGGACTGTCATTCCTCGGAACTACGACTCCTGGGGATTATCATTCCTGGGGATTATAATTTCTGGAGACTGGCATTCCAGGGGCTACCATTCCTGGGGACTGTCAATCTTGGGGACTCCTGGGGACTATAATTGCAGGAGGCTGTCTTTCCTGGGGACTATCATTCTTGCGGTTATCAATCCCGGGTTTACCATCCTTGAGGTCTGTCATTCCTGGGGCTACCATTCTTGGGGACTGTCATATTGGGGTATATAATTCCTGGATATTATAATTTCAAGGGAATGTCATTCAGGGGGACTATCATACCTGAGGATTGTCATTTCTGGGGGACTATTATTCGTGGGGGCTATAATTCCAGATCACCTTCTTTCGTGGGGACAATCATTCCTGAGAACTGTCAATAATGGGGCTGCCATTCTTGGGGACTGCCATTCCTGGAGACACCATTCTTGGGGACAGTCCTTCTCAGGGGCTATTATTCCACGTGACTTTCCCGAGGACTATAATTCCAGGTGGCTGTCTTTCCCGCATGGGTACTATCGTTCTTGAGGACTGTTATTCCTGGTGCTAAAATTCATGGGTACTGTGAATCCTGGGGACTGTGAATCCTGGGACTATCATTCCTGGGGATTATCAATACTGGGGACCGTCATTCTCGAGGAATGTCATTCCTGGGGCTACCATTCATGTGGACTGTCTATACTGGGGACTATAATGCCTGGGGACTACAATTACTGGGGACTGTCATTCATGAGGACTGTCATTCTTGCTACTTCCATCCTTGGGGGCTGTCAGTTCTGGGAACTACCATTCCCGGGGACAGTCAACCCTGGGGACTGTCATTCATGGGGCTACCATTCTTGAGGACTCTCATTCCTGGGCACTATAAAACCTGGATTATGATTCCCGGGGCTATAAGTCCTGTGGTATCATTTTTGGGGACTGTCATTCAGGGCCTACCATTCCCGGGGCTGTTATTCTTGGGGCTATCATTCTTGGGGACTGTCATTCTTGGGGACTGTCATTCTTGGAGACAGTTTTGCTAGAGACTATAATTCCAGGAGACGGTCATTCCTGGGGACTATGAATACTGTGGGCTATCATTTCTGGGGACTGTCATTCCTGGTGCTCCATTACCGGTGACAGCTAGTCCTGGGAACTACCATTCCTGAGAGTTATCATTCCTGGGAAGCTGTAATCCCAGTGGGCACCTGAGGACTATAATTCCAGGGAACTGTTATTAGTGGGGACTATGATTCCTGGCGGCTGTCATTCCTGGGGACTATAATTCCAGGAGACTGTCATTCCTGGGGACTGTCATACCAGAGGATGGTTATTCCTGGGGATTATCATTTCTGGGGACTATAATATCTGGAGACTGTCATTCCGGGGGCTAGCATTCCGGGGGACTGTCAATCCTGGGGAATCGTGGGGACTATAATTCTAGGGGACTCTCATTCGTGGGGACTATCATACCTGGGTGCTGTCATTACTGGAGACTATTATTCCCGGGGACTATCCATGACACTGTCTTTCCTGGGGACTATCAGTCCTGAGAACTATCAATCCTGGGTCTACCATTCCTGGGGACTGTCACTCCTGGGGCTACCATTCTTGGTGACTGTCATTCTTGGGGGATTTTCTTCCTGGGGACTATAATTCCAGTGAACTGTCATTGCTGAAGCTAGAATTACTGGGGAATGTCCGTCCTGGGAACTACCACTCCTGGGACTGTCATTCCTGGGCGCTATGCTCCTGAGGATTATGAGTCCTGTTGTCTCCTTTCTGGGGACTGTCATTCCAGAGGCTACCATTCCTGAGGACTGTTATTCCTGGGACTACCATTCTTGGGGACTGTCTTTCTTGGCGACTATATATTCATAGAGACAATAATTCCAGGGGACCGCCATTCCTGGGCACTATGAATACTGGGGGCTATCATTTCTGAGGATTGTCATTCCTGGTGCTCCATTACCGGGGACAGTAATTCCTGGGAACTACCATTCCTAGGGGATGTCATTGCTGCGGGTTATCATTCCTGGGGACTGTAATCCCTGTGGACTCCTGAGCGCTATAATTCCAGGGGACTGTCATTACTGGAGACTATTATTCCTGGGCACTATCCATGAGACTATCTTTCCTTGGGATTATCAGTCCTGGTAACTGTCAATTCTGGGTCTACCATTCTTGGACGATTTTATTCCTGGGGACTATAATTCCAGTGGAATGTCATTCCTGGGGACTGTCATTCCTTAATTATCATGCCTGGGGATTATGGTCACAGTTTCCTGGAGACTCTGATTCCTGTGGACTTTGATTCCTGGGAATTGTCATTCCAGCGGACTATCATTCCTGATGACTGACATTTCTGGGGACTGTCAATGATTGGACTTATTCCTGGGGCCTAAAATTCGAAGAACCTGTCATTCCCGAGGATATCTTTCCTGAGGATTATGAATTCTGGGGACTGTCATTCCTGGGGCTAACATTCATGTGGACTGTCATTCCTGGGGGTTGTCAATACTGGCGACTATCGTCCTTGAGGTCTATCATTACCGATTGACTAATTCCTGTGGACTATGATTCCTGAGGATTGTCATTCCTGTGGACTGTCATTCCTGCGGACTGTCATTCCTGGGGACTGTCATTCCTAGGGTGTAATTCATGTGGACTATGATTTATGGGATGGACCTACCGGGATATTGAAACAAGGCTCATTACCTGGGACTATCATTCCTGAGGGCTATAATTCCATGAGTCTGTCATTCTCCAGGACTGTCATCTCTTGGATGGTGGAATATTCATGTAATCGTGCATTTTATTCACGAGAGAACTGTTATGTCCAAAATCCGCATTCGTATTTGAACAAATACAACATTTTAACACAGCCGTCCCCAGACGGACACACGATAGTCTCCGTCTCACGGTGGACAAAAAGCGTCTGGCGAAGGACAGCTCCATCCTAAGCCCTGGCATCAGTACACAATTAATCACTTCCGGGTCGGTGCCCACGATCTACATTGTTTAGAAATTTGAGAGCAGATCTTTATGGATTTTATGAGCTGCGATTTTTCAGCATTTCTGATACATTTGATATTTCAACTTGCAGATGAGTCTTCAAACTGTACTTCCTGGTGTTGATTTGGGCCACTTTGAAAAAAGCATGGTGGATGAAGACATGATCAGTGAAGGGTGAGAAGGCTCCCTGTTTACAAATCGAATGACATTCTGTAGCACCAATCAGCTGTCAGTGGCGGTAATTTGAAATTTCCATGGTCAACATCGGTCAAGACTTCCACTGGTAATTACAACACATAAAAGGGAAGTGGGAAGAGGTGCCGACATACTGACTGCGTCACATGACTTCACAGAATAGTCTTCTGGTTAACCTATTCTAAAGCACATACCAAGAATCTAACGATTCGTGCTATGTGTTGTATCTCAGGTACGCTTTTATTGTACCTGTTCATGTGGCAACTTGGATGATATGACCACACGGCCCCTAGCACCGGCATAAGCGGTATTAGATACAAATCTAAAGAGCTATGATGGAATGCTCTGACAGCTCGTATACTGGTAATTGGTGAGCTGTTTCGCTGTGACAACTCGTACATTGGAGTCCCACAAGGTAAATATTGACATGCCAGGTGGATTTATGCATTGTGAATTTTCTGGATTTTTGCCGATTTTTAACGCTAATACATAACAAGTAACAGAATTAATTGTGTACTGATGCCTGTCACACGACATTTTCACATTTGACCAGAGAACTTTAAATCGTCACTGTGGCTACAGTTTTTACTGGATCAGCCCAATTTTTCCATGATGACTCCTGAACTAAGTTCAAATATTAGGGTTGTTTCAAATTTATGTTATTAAATTATTAATAAAATAAAATAAAAATTTTAATTAATTTTAATAATTTTTTTAATTATTAAAATTATTTTTTTCTTGCTAAATGTGGTTGAAATAAATATCATACTGATAATGCTGGGTAACATCTCTTGTATTGTTATGCCATTTCTGCGACAAAATTGAGACCTTTTGGAGCAAATATAGGCAAAAAATGACTGATTTGTCAGTACTAGGGCCAAATAGTCAATGCCAAATATGACGAGGTTCATTTAACACAGCTGGTAATTATGAGCAAATGAAGTTTCAAGATACAATAAAATGTAAATGGAAGAAAGGAAATTCACATAGATACAATTACATGCTTTTTTTCAAATTCGCGACCTCAGTTCAAATCTTCAATGCTTCAAATCATTTATGCATTAATTCACTTTAAATCATCTAAAACCACATGAAATTAATACTAATTATATCACCTGTAAAAACTCAGATGTTTGTTCCACACACAAAGAATTTCCAAAATGCCTTTTGCATTTGTAACTTTAATGAGACAAATAAGATCTGATTAACTGAGTCAACAGTTAATCAGACTGTTGAGGGTTTCTCATTATTGTGTGTTTATTGTCAGTCACATTTGCATCATAGCAAATACTTTCTCTTCATTCCATTTCCACTATCTCCAGGACTATAAGTATGTAATTCTCTTTCATATTCATATCAGAGATCTTGTAGGTAGCAAGAAACATGGATTACAGGCACCAAATATTAGCAAGCCCCATACAACCCTCTCCCCCCCCCCCCACACACACACATCAACTCTGGGAATTTCGCACAGTGTGACTCAGAGGTATGCCTCCAACTCTGTTGGAAGATAGGCCTTTCTCACTGTAAGTTGCCACTTTAATCTTTCACCAAACAGTTAACAGTTTAAGTTAGGCAACTTCCAGCTGTCCTCATCTTTCATGGTTGTTAATGTAGCAGAGATCAGCAAATGACCATCAGATATGTTGTCATTGAATTTTATTCCTTTTTTTCTTCTATGTTGTGTTTTGGCAAGTGTTGCCTGTTTGCAGACATTGCATTCATGGACTTGAAATCTGACACAGAATATACTCCTCAATGTTATTTAGGAGTTTTCTCAGTAATAATAACTGTTTACAAGTAATATGTGCATCTTTCTAATTACTGCCAGCAAGATCTTGATGAGATGTAGATCCATCCAATTGAACTGACATATATTCTCTATATGGGAGTTGTGTATACCATAAACACCTCTGTGTTATATTTTGGTATGTGTTGTGTACACATTTGTGTATCTTGCTGTCACTTATTACAGGATTAAACATGTCTTTGATCTTTGTATCAACATCAAATTTAAATCCCATTTGATAGATTACTGGGATGACCCACTGATTACATGGAGAAGTTAACCACTGCCATGAAGGAAATTTTTACCAAATGTAGCCTAAATGAGCAGGTTGAAAACAAATTATGTTTTGACACATTTTGAATTTAAGTTTTCTTTATTTTTAAACTTTAATTTGAATAATTTCATAAAAAATGAATTAAAATAATAAAAAATAATTAAAAATAGTGTTTAACATATCTAGTTAATGCTTTATACTTCTTTTTATAGGCAGAAGGATTGTCGACTTGGTGCTTTTTACCAGATGGAAAAATATGTACAGGTTAGTGAGATATTGTACTTTTTACTTGTACCTCAGTCTTAAGTCATATGGGGCAAACTGAGGGGAAATTATAAAGGGGGTACCCTTGGTATATAGGCTGTAAAATCTCTATCTGTGCATAGTTTTATCTGTGCCTTCTCAAGAATGTTTGGGGATGGGTATGGTTTGTTCAGATGAGAGCATTCCTTATTTTAACAATGGTTCCATTCCTGTCACACGACATTTTCACATTTGACCAGAGAACTTTAAATCGTCACTGTGGCTACAGTTTTCACTGGATCAGCCCAATTTTGTCCATGATGACTCCTGAACTAAGTTCAAATATTAGGGTTGTTTCAAATTTATGTTATTAAATTATTAATAAAATAAAATAAAAATTTTAATTAATTTTAATAATTTTTTTAATTATTAAAATTATTTTTTTTCTTGCTAAATGTGGTTGAAATAAATATCATACTGATAATGCTGGGTAACATCTCTTGTATTGTTATGCCATTTCTGCGACAAAATTGAGACCTTTTGGAGCAAATATAGGCAAAAAATGACTGATTTGTCAGTACTAGGGCCAAATAGTTTTTGGCTAAAAAATCTAACGATTCGTGATATGTGCTGTATCTCAGGTACGCTTTTATTGTACCTGTTCACGTGGCAACATGGATGATATGACCACACGGCGCCTAGCACCGGCATAAGCGGTATTAGATACAAATCTAGAGAGATATGATGGAAATGCTCTGACAACTCGTATACTGGTAATTGGTGAGCTGTTTCGTTGTGACGCTTGTACTTGTAGCTCAAATGAGTTCAATTTCATCTACCTTAGTTGGGTTGAAGAAAAAATAAATTTTAATAATCGAGTCAATATTGTCTGTCCTATGTTCGTTCAGCCACAAAGTGGTCTAATTCTCTACATATTGCATGGCTCAATAATGACAATGTGTTCAATGTCATCTGCCTTTTTCCATTGACATGTACTTTGTTTGTGTTAACCTGAGAACTCCTGGTATTGGACGAACAAAATTTGTGTTACAGGCGAACCCTGGAGCTCATATAAAACACTGTTCAAACTGTTGAAAGACCAATTGACTTACCATCAGGCATACCTAAACATGAATTTAGCCATTGCAAATCATTTGCAAACACTACAAATGTTTTTATCAGTGAATCAAAAAAAATATCAAAAAGTTTATGTTGATTGGACTAACATAAGACAAATTTTGTTGAACCAGGAGAATAGACGGATTTCCTTTAATATTCTCAGTTTAATATTCTCAAATCTCAGTTAACAAATTTGTATGAATTATTATCTAGCTGAAAATATTCTGAGATACTCATAAAGGATGCAATTCTCATTATAACACTGTCTGTCTTCTATTTGTCCAACACTGTCTGTCTCGCGATCGTCCAACACTATTTGGCAGTTTGAACTTTTGTTCTTGTATAACAATTACAGACGAACACCGTGTTCAGAAGTATTTACTTCTTTTTCCATATCTAGCTACCTTTTAGAAGGATGTAACCCTAACAGGCCTGGGGGCCAAAATGCCTCCCCCTCCCACCAAACATCTGTGTTATCTCCGGAACGACAAAGCATTGAGAGCTGACCATCCGTGACTTTATAGGTTATCATATTTGGGCCATTTTGAGCCTATTTTCATAATCCCGCGAGCAGAGGATCATGGGTAAATCCAAGATGGCGGCCACGTGGAGTACCAGAAAAGTTATGTTTTCGTCATTTTTCTTCAAATTTATGTTTTTCGGCGATGAAAAGCGGGCGAAAAATATTTTATTTTACATCACATTAATATTTACTAATTTCTCACGCAGTTTTTGTAGAGAAATTGCATAAATGAAAAATTCGAGAAATCTGACTGAAAAATCTGACTTTTTGAAAATGACGTCACTGTGACGTTATTAAAGCAACCATCTTACATTTTCTGGTAGAGCTTGACACAAGGGTATAGTGTGGCAAGTTTCAGCCCCCTAGCTCAAGGGATAAGAAAAATAATTAGGAGCCGCCATTTCGCCCCACCTAGGCCTTGACAGGTCCGAAAAAGCCCAGGCCAGATAGTGTTAATTCATGCTGGACTAGAGGGAATCAAACGTGACCACTTTTCTGTCTCCTTTTGTTCGACACATTTATTTTATGTTGGACATAATTATGATTCAAAAGAGAATTCATAGTTAAATGATATATCTATTTGCGAAAATTTTCGGCTAGGAAAGCATTGACCAATAAATATGTTTGGGAATCATGGAGAAAATGAATAAAAATTCATTTGTGTCTGTCTTCGTTCGTCCAACACCAAGTTTAACATGCATGCTGAAACTATATTTTTATTTTAAACTGGGTGAGTTAAACAAATTTATTGATGAGCGTCAACAATCAGTTAATCTATAGAAAAGAAATATTTTGTGAAAAAAGTAGTTTGATATTTTGTCATGGGTGTCACACAAATGGTAACACCTAATCAAAGAAACACCCTTATGTAAATCATGCCGTATTCACTTGAAGGCACGGCCAAGGTTGCTAATGTTAACAAATAATAATTGACTGTATGGAATGAGGTCATTACATTCTGTGACTTCAACACTGGTCAAAATATCATTTGTGAACACTGAATGTTTTGATAATCGCTTGAGGATGTTATAATTTTATAATTTCTGTAAGTTTGTCCCCTCATCGGTTACAACAATGAGTTGATATGTGTTTTTACAAAGAATAACATAATGATATATTATGACAATAGGTGTTGAAATGACATCAGAAGAAGTATCTTTGTGTATAGAATGGGTGCTGCCTTGGTCAAGGTACACCGAGGCCAAAAGTTGATGCGCATTTCTTCTGTCGATTCATATGTCATTAGTGTTTCCATAATTGAAAATGGAGAAAGTGTGCAGGAATTGACCGGAAGAATTCTTTGGACTGTTCGAAGAACTAATATAATATTCATATTTTTTGCTAAGCAAGCCTTCATCCCTCATAACAATGGTCACTTTTGTTCATCTTACTAACAAGAGTTGTCTATGGAAATGAAAAATATATATTTATATATTTTGTTTCACATTCTGCTTCATAAATTTAATATCAGAAGTATTCCCCTCATAGCCGAAATTGGAGAAAACGGTGAAAATATTATACAATTTCACCGTCAAAAATGGCCACAGCCTGACTGAATCTGGACACAATTTCAGACACCTTTCATTCGTCTATAAATTCAATGATGACAAGCTATATGCTGTCTTGTATCATATCATACTTGAATGGTGGAGAACTTAATTGCGCTTTAATCTGCTTACATGTACATGAAAACACTTCACTTTAACAATCACCTGTTATGCCTAATGACATCAACAATTAAAGCATTTGTTGCAGCTGTGTGATGTTGTTGACATTATAATGAAAATGTTGCCAAGAAGCAATCTTAATTCGACTCTGATATCATGGTTCAGCAGGTCATGGTCTTCACTTTTTCCAACATACCTGATACTTGAGGGTATTAAATTGGTTCATTTAAACCTTCGGTCATCCCCCGAAACAGTAAATCATTATAAAATGTCAAATATATCTTCTTACAACAACTTAACATGAAGTATTGGTTGTGGGAAGCATTTGGTTGAACCTTTAGAGTATTATTTGAACTAAATGAATCTGGGTAGGAGATACAGGTAACACGAACATGTGATCGTTTTTGTGCTGATCCACCTATAGGTGGCGACACCTGGGAGCAAAGTTAAAATGTAATTTGCGGATAATAATTCCCTTAAAAATTGAACAGATTTTATCGAGTCCTGAGCTTTAAATGAGAGAAGCTTAATATAGGGATCTAAATGATATCTGTGAAAGGTCGTGTCCCTGTACTTGTCCCTTTCCTTGTTCAAGGAAGTTGTTTTAAACTTAGAAAATTGTTCCTGTCCACAGTTTCTCGGCCCCACGCTATTGTCTTCTGAACCGCCCCCACCTTTCCCCCAATTCTCATATATTCCGGGAGATTGTATGATGCTACACTTATTCACCCTATGCACTACCATCGGGAGGATGTCCCAATACTTGGTCACCAAATGTTTCACAGCTTCTCAGCCTCATGTGATACTAACCTGAGGTATGAGATGCTGTGTACATTGTTTATACACACACATGTCGAATCACCTACAATATATTCCTTTATAGTAATTACTAACAAGTTGATGACATCATTTCAGAAGTAGAATATGAAATAACCGGCAGGGGTTCCTGCAGTGCTGAACTCCTGTTAGTTTTGAAATTTAGGTCGCCTTAAGTGAAGGACATTTCCTTCAGTTTTGCTATCAAATCATTCCATTCCACATCCTATGATTTACCCTATAGCATTTGCATGAACCATATTTTATTTCAGAATATGAAATAAATGACGGGGGAATTCCCACAGTACCGAACCCGCGGCAGTTTTTTAATTTAATGTCGCTTTAAATAAAGGACCCCATTTCCTTCAACTTTGCTATCAAATAATTGTGTTCCACATCATATGATTTACCTTGAAGCTTTTGCACGCTACCTGAAAGCTAAGTTTAAAGTGTTTCCAAACAATAACTTTCGAAAACCTGGACCGATTAATTCCAAATTTGGTGTGTAGGTACATGTACCTCGCTTCAATATCTCGCTTAGCATTGTTTTTCATGCCTATCCACATATAGGTGCCGCCACCTGTGAGCAAATTTGAAATTATGTTTCCGGACAATAACTTTTAGAAATTGCTTAGAGATATACCGGGACCCTTCGAGACGAGATATTTAACGGTTTTATCCAGAAACCGTCTCGAGCAATTAGACGTGACCCCTTAGAAGGCCCATACATGCACAAAGGAGCAAATTCAGGTTTATTGCTGGCCTCAAGGTTAGACGACACCATTAATATTTTTAGCTATATTATAGTTAATTGGACCGGTACATCCCCAAAACAAATTCACCCTATTTTGCGGCAACAATCGACATCCCGTTTTCTGTCAAATGTATCGGGGAAATAAACAGACGAAGAGAGGCGTGAAATCGAATTAGAGCTCCACAGAGAGATTCGCGCCTCAAAAACTCGAATCTCAAAATAGCACATGGGGTTTGCCGACAGAAAACTGCCACTGTTGCTTTCTCAAAACATTGATATAGCTTACATGAATATTCTTTGGAATCTGTCTTCAACCTCATGCCAGGCGCACCAATTCTGGATAATCTTTGCGATTTGTGTCCGGTAAGACGTATCTTTTCCAGACAGGTATCCACGGGTTCGAAACATTTACTAATTTAACTAACGATACCCAGCTTAACACGGATTTAGCAAATAGTTTCGGACCATGCATATATAATAGGCCACAGATCACCAAATAATTTACATTTACGGCAATGTTAATGTCTGCGTTAATTGAATTTAAATGTTCATCTTTCGATAGAAAGTAGTACAATTTCAAGGTCTACAAGTTGATAAACATTTTAGCAGGGGTAGCATGTCGAAATTTCAAGCTATGCTTGCTTGTAGAAATAAGACCATGATTAGCCCTTTTCTCCGTCTACTGATTGGGCAGCGGAAATAGCCCTTCGGTGAGGCGTATTTTCGAGTGTTAATTGAAATAAAATTTGCAGCTGAATAGAACTAAAAAATACTTCACGCCCGTACCACCCGCATTTGATCATTTTTTGCAACGAAGGTGGGAAAATAGAGATATCGAATTGATATTTGGTAGAGATTATGATCACAGGTTATTAACCGATCTTGAGTTTTAGTCTATTTGGTGGTCTGAAGCCGAAGGGTGCTTTGAGTATTTTAAGTTTTATTATTATCACTACACCGATATAAGAACAAGATTAGCCAGGAGCGAATTTGGCTATCTCAATGACAAAATTGTTTCTGATATGGACACGGGAACTGCGCTAGAACTGCGTCTGTTCAATAGAGCTATAATTGCTCCGTGTAACAGAATGAAGTGGCATTCAGATGGACAAATTACACCCTGTCTAACCTTGTAATAATGCCAAGAAATTATTACTGATTTGACAGAAAGATCTGTATACAGAATGAAACAAGAAGTTCTAGTCATACAGGCTTTTCAAAGTATTATTTTCGTGGCTATGGTGTCGACAATTTGACAAATGGACGTATTTTTGAAGTCGAGCTGTTTAAACTCTTGTATATTCAGTCGTGGTTATTGGCAAGTAACGGCATAGCGGCATGGGCTACTGTGTAGATAAATAGAGAATGTACGCCGAGTGAAAGAAAATAGCATATTGGGTATGGCGCGATCTCAAGTCTTGCTGCAATAACATCAACAATTCGCCGAGCAATTTTGAATAAGATCACGACACTGTGGCCGGTGAACGACTGGGAAAGAGGTCAAATATAGTACTCTACCTCTACAAAAAACCCGATTCATTTGGATTATCTTACTGTCATGACAACAAGGGTTATCTGTCAACTTGGCAAGTTGATCATTTGGATTGTCAACGACTTCTTTGAAATTACATCTACAGAGCAAAAAACCTAGACCACAAATAACACAGCCACAATGGCGACCACAGCTTGGTTCGAGGGAAAACTCTTGTTCGAACTGATCAACGACAGAATGTGCAGTTGCTGTTGCAGGGTTGATCTTATACTGCAGAGAAAACGGAATTTGGTGTGAGCATACAACTGGAAAATTGAACTGAACGTACAGTTGTTCACTTGTTCACACTGTACATGTGAGGCCCTCAAATCACAATGATACACAATCACCAACTCCCTCTGGTCATGATAAAGATTGATGTGCGTATCGATAACTGTATCTGAGAACAATTGCAAGAATTTCACCTACAGAATGGTGTATAAAAAGGCCGACTTATTAAAGTTTTGTAAGAAACTGGACCAAATTAATTGACAAAACACCCAGGGCTACCCAAAACATGAAAATTACGAAAAATACCCTCAGTTCGACCCTTGACAATTGTATGATGATCCCAACTGAGAGATGATTATGCCCCCCCCCCCCCTCTTATTAGAGGGGGGCATATAGCGATCGCTTTGTCCGTCCGTCCGTCCGTCCGTCTGTCCATCCGTCGAGCCGTCTGTCCATCCGTCTGTCCGTCCGAGTTTCTTGTCCGCGCGATATCTCGGTTAATATTTGATGGATAGGATTGAAACTTGCATGGAATGTGCCCAGTACCTCGTAGTTGTGCAGCGTACAGTTTTTTCCGAGTTTCGGTATAATTTTTAAGAGCTATGGCCCTTTTTCTGAAATCTCTGTGAATGGGACTTGTCCGGGCTGGATCTTGGTTAATATTGTATGGACAAGTATGAAATTTGCATGATATGTGGTCAGTTCTCCACAGTTGTGCAACATAAAGTTTCTCCCCGTTTCGCGTATATTTTCAGGAGTTATGGCCCTTTGTTCCTGAAATCTCCATGAATTGGGACTTGTCCGGGCTGGATCTCGGTTAATATTGTAGGGACAATTATGAAATTTGCAGCATATGTGGTCAGTGCCCTCTAGTTGTGCAGCATGAAGTTTCTCCGCGTTTTGCGTATATTTTCAAGAGTTATGGCCCTTTTTTTCTTCAAATCTTTGTGAAGGGGGACTTGTCCGGGCTGGATCTCGGTTAATATTGCATGGACAAGTATGAAATTTTCAGAATATGTGGTCAGTGCCCTGTAGTTGTGCAGTGTGAAGTTTCTCTGCCTGTCGCATATATTTTCAAGAGTTATGGCCCTTTTTTCTTCAAATATTTGTGAATTGAAACTTGTCCAGGCTGAATCTCAGTTAATGTTGTATGGACAATTGAGAAATTTGCAGGATGTGTGGTCAGTGCCCTGTAGTTGTGCAGCGTGAAGTTTCTCCGCGTTTCGCTTATATTTTCAAAAGTTATGGCCCTTTTTTCTTGAAATCTTTGTGAATTGGGACTTGTTCAGGCCGCATACAATTGAGCAATCTCTGATTGCTTCCTTCCTGTGTTGACTACAGCATGTTCGAAGAGAATGTCTGGACGATTAAAACAAGAACTGTTTGGATAGGTAATCGCCAGCTCGTTTTCATCGTCATTTACACAGAATGATACAAATTTGGAAAAGGGTCCATTTGCGAGGGCTCCCAGAGTTACCTCCCTTGAGATTGTCTTTCTCGCCTAATAGTTTCACAGTTTTATCAGCAATTAAACTTTGAAATGTACTCTGTATAACAAAATGTAAAACGATGACAAATTCCCAATTTTACAATTAACATCAACAAGGGAAATTCCCCATCATGCATTGTTCTGGGCAATCCCGCTTGCCAAAACTACGAAACTGGGGAGTGAGGCCTATTATTTTGAATCAGCTGACCGCGACAGACGATTGACTCGTAGTAAAAGTACCCTGGTCGGTTGGACATTTTGATGACTCCAATACAACAAT
Source organism: Hanleya hanleyi (assembly GCA_036873755.1). Lineage (NCBI taxonomy): Eukaryota > Metazoa > Mollusca > Polyplacophora > Lepidopleurida > Hanleyidae > Hanleya > Hanleya hanleyi. Next base: position 24,168 of record JAVTVY010008096.1, on the reverse strand, counting down.
GAACTGATGCGCTGACAAATCATACTGACGGTACGTTGTACCCGTGTGGGATACGATATACATTACATAGCCTTACGACAGCTTTTAGTGATTTATGGGAACATTTATTTTAGCGTTTCATAAGTATGTTAAGTGCTTATTTCAGCTCAAAGCTTCTGCTGGTTAGTTTTCGTGCATGCTTCAGACTACCAAGAAGAAAACTAGTTTCGATCCAGACTACCAAGAAGAAAACTAGTTTCGATCCTACCCGTCATCTCTGCCAAAGACGATTTTATCACACAGAGTCAACTGCAAATAAAGTATAGTATTCTATGGGGGTCTGTTGCAATCATATTTAGGTCCAGTGACGTCACACTGCCTTAATACATATATTTCAAACTGTGTATGCACTTTCCAATGCTTTATTCAAGCTTAAGATGTGTACACTTTGAGTTTCAACACAGACTCACTGTATAATGTTTAATGTTTCACCAAAATCTGGGAGATGGTAACTCGTAAGGGTCAAGTCGATTTGAATCTTGTATTTAATTTCCCAGATTTTGATGAAACACTAAACATTTTTAGTGGTGTAGAAAGATAGGTTTGTGCGATAAAACGGCCTAGCTATATTAAATTGATATCCTCTTGTTTGATAGTGATGTACTGTTGATTGTTTTGTAAAATAATGTCTAAATTTCGTCATATGTCGGCTGTAGAATCGCCGAGAGGGAGCTGCTTTCATCAGCCCTCTAATAGATAAATACGATTTTTTAAATGGGATATGGGACGCGGAGATTCTTTAATGAACGACGGCTTTATAATGAATGACGGACCAGACTCTTGTAACCAGATTTTCCGGGCCAATTTTTTGGTGACAAATGGTCAACTGCAACTACTCAATGATAGTGCTGGCGGACAGGGAAAGTAGTTTGATATGTATGCTAATGGCTGATATACTCATGACAACCGGCCACGGCATTGGATTGATCTCGGAGTTACTACTAACATAGCTTTTTTAACATTTCCCAATATTGGTGGCAGTCATCATATTTGGTGAACATGTACAGAACAAGATGTTCAGATGTGACAATTCGATGATAGTAACAATCTTAACACCCTGACGTGTATTAATTAAACGGACCATTACGAGGGTGCTGGAAAACGTTGCCGACGTACTGGCAAGAAGTCATATGTCCACTTATGTCATGATTTGGTTTGGGTTTTGTGTTACTGTATCCAGAGTGTAATTTTCAGGTGAAGGGACAACACGTGACAGGTCAGTTCAATGTAATAACAGAATATTTTCTCCATTTTGGCCAAGTGAGTCAAACTCCTACAAGTGGCACCAAATAGCCAAGAGTGTGGCGTGGCTTCGAGAAGAAGCACTCCGATCAGACTGTGCGACAAATTCAAACTACGGTAATTTCCTGAATTGGGCATGCACAGTTACATCATACTTGTCATCCATAGCATATGCCCATAAGATTAGGAGCTGGAAAGATCTCACAAAGCATTCTTATTAACTGTAGGATAGTATGCGCTGGTCAGATCCGAGTAAGGATACTCGAACCCCTATTAATTTTGACATATTAAAGTCCATGCATAGTCATAACATTGGCAAATATTTGTCTCTCTCAGTATGAGAGCGACCTTTTCAATCATCGTTTTTTGCTACATTTCTTTGGATTCATGCGGATGGGAGAATTGGTTAACTCATCTTTTGAATACAGAATGATATTGAAATTGCCAATAATACAGACACCCCTTCTCTAAAAGTGAGAATTTGGGAATCGAAGACTGACCAATGTGACTGATCAGTCACACTTGACATTGATAAATTAGATTTTGTCCAGTGCCATCACTAGAAAAATACCTGATCCAATGTAAATGAATTTCTGTTCTGTTTACAGCTGTAATAAGAAAGGCATTGCAGTATGGCAATGTGCCTATCCCTACCTACCGAGCGCATAGTCTAAGACTTAGTCTTATGAATTGGTAAGATGGATTTTGAGCAAGTTATCCTAAATATCCAAAGGAACCAAGCAGTCAGCTCATTTAAACTTTGCCGCGGGAGCCGGGCCAGATCACTGTGTCCAATGGGTGGTAGGTGTGTACATACATGTCGACAGTAGCAGTAGCGTCTCACATGCCTTCATGTGTGTGGCTGCTGTGCTCTCTTGAGCAGCCGATTTCTCCCAACTTTGCTGTATTTGTACGCGGTTACACGTCGTGTAAATTGATGTAAATAAGTATCAATCTTGCTGTCAGACTTCTGTGGTAGATGTTCTGCTTTGAAAGAAAAAAATCACCTAGAGAGCTCATAAATGAACACGCTAGAAGTTTCTGCAGAAAGTTAAATCAGTCTTCTCGGTCGGTCCATTTGAGGTTTCTCTACGTAAGATTACACATTCGAGATACATTTTGTGGTGATACGAGTATCTTTTTTAACGGTTACCTTGTGATAGTATTTTTTTCTAAATACAGTACCACTAAATGTTAGTCTCAAGCATTGGCCTCAGGGTTTCTTATCATATGAAGGCTGTGACGATTTTATTCAATTGCTTCAGAAACTTGTCAAAGTGGACTATCCCACCAGACGCCTTCATTCAAGGTTTCTCAAATGCTGTGATAAATATCGTACACTGACAGAAAAATACGATAGTAACGCACAACTCTTCTGGTAATACATTTCGTAACCTGTGTCTTATTCCGCTTAACCCCTGGCTAGGGATCGTTTAGGGGTCACGTCCAATCGATCGAAGCGGTTTCTCGATTAACGAGTAAAACCGATAAATATCTGGTCACGAAGGGTCCCGGTTTGTCTGTATCGAAGTACAAGTCCATCTCGATCCTCCTCGAAATAACTCGGCTTGCTTCGAGAATGGAATCGAGTTGCCTTGAAATGAAGGTTCAACCATTCGGTAGGTGTGCTCTATAAATACATAATTCTCTGTGGCAGTGAGATTGATCCCGGCGAGAACATATGCAATAATATGCATTACACGGACAATGATTTAGATTGATCATGAACTATTCAGTGTTGCTCTCTGACAGCGCAATTTCTCTACATGTTATGTATGGAAAGAAAGAAATATGGCCAATTGAAATTGTATAAGCTGGCACATTATTATTCAGTGGAACTTATTTTGAACCTTTTATAGAATTTGAATCACTATATGAGATAGGCACAGGAACTGAGCATTGGAATAAATTTAGCAAATCCGGAATACAATTTCATCTGTTCCCCTGAAAAGTATATCAGAATGGGAGATTTTAATTGACAAAAATTATTTGATAGAATTTTGACTTAAAAATTATGGTTCCCCGGTTTTGGCTTTAAAGACCACATGAGCAGCTGCTAGTTCACTGGAAATCGGAGAATATAAACATAAACGCTCGATCGAAGTGTTTGAAAATTCTCTATGAGCCTATCGTCGATATCAAAATGTATGTTAAACGCAACATTAAAAGGGTGTGACCGTTGGTATGAAGCATGATTACACGCTGGATTGGTGAGTAATTACTTTGGTTATTTGGTCAGTTTCAAATAACTGAAAGTGGGTATATATTTTTCAAAGAAATAAACCCTCTCCTTTTGCTGTTATTCCAAGTCGACGGTTTCCTCTCAGACCGACTCCTGTGCGCATTATCAACACCCGTATTTCAGCTTTCAGTATCTCCCCTCACCTGCAGGTAAGCTTATGTCGGAAATAAACTTTGTTGATGTAATCTTATGATTTGAACTGCATCTCAATTTTCAGAAAATGGAATCTGCAAAATCGGATTTCAATAATCAATAATATATGCTGTTTGTTCTCCAATTTAGAGGGGTACCCATCTGCTATATCGTTAAGATCGTCTCTGTCTCCCTACGGCAAGGTGTTTCTGAGAGCTAGCACTAAGAAATATCACAAAATCAGTTATTCCAGTTCATCTCAAATACATATAAAGAGTTCAATGAATAAGCATGAGGAATAAATACTAATTATGACACTTTTCCCGAATTTATCTCCCTTTGATACATGTACATGTAGACATGTGACGTGCGTTATCAGAGAACGAAGCAGGAAGTTCTGTCGGGCTTGATGATCAGGGGCATATTGAGAGACGTTATTTTCACGGCTATAGGCTGGACGATTTCGTAGAGGGACATCTGCTAGAAGACAAATTGGACAGTGCAAGAACGTGTTACAGTTATCGAGAGGTACCGGTATAGAATTGTTTTTGCGTTACTGTGTATATATGAAGAAGATACGTTCTCCTATTTTTGTGTTACATAAGTGCGCGACCATTTCATTGGGTCTAGTTGGTGATTGCTGAAGTCATTGTACATATCATTTCACTAGCTCTACACTATTCTGCACATGTAACGAAATATTGAAACCGAACATTAGAAACCGAACATTAGTTGTGGACAGTAGGATGTAGATTACATTCGAAAACCTTGTTCATTAGAATCGAAGTGCTGGTTTCAGTTTCGTATTTGTTGTCATACCACATGGCCCGATCGATAGGTTCATTCTGGTATATATGCTAAGCATCTTCACCAGCCAAGTCAACTACATCGCAAAGCTCTCTACGCTGCCTTGACATTCTTGGCTGGTGGCAGAGGAGTACTACTCTGCGCCACCTAGTGGATGTTTTAACGATGAGCGACTTTTTGCTTCCAGGAGTTGTTCCCCTTCAATTTCAAGTCGACCACACTCGTAAGGCGATTTGTTATCGTTCGACCGTGCAGCGCGTCCCAAAAGCTGATTCAATTGATCAGAACACCGAAAGTGGCCGTGAAAATGCTTCTCCTGTTTTGTTTTTCGGCAGAATTTCTCCGCACATTCAACACAGCTCGTTCTTAGTGGGGGGCGCGATCTTGGTAATCAACTGCTACGTAACGCGCATTCTGATTGGATGCAGCAAGCCGTCTCTGCATCCCACTCAGCGATGAGGATTCACGTTCCAACTTTACTAGAGAAGTATGCCAAGGCAATGTACAGAGCAACGTGATGTACGTCGACTTGGCTAGAGAAGATGATGCTATAAACTTTATGATGTGCTCTAGGGCATATAAACTGACATGGGAATGTGGAAGGTTTGGGCATGGGAATGATATGGCATGAGGGAATCCCTGTTCATTATTTAAATATTATAATTTTCGTGTAAGTGTCAGGTAAGATATGCGTATTATCGCTTGGGAATATCAAGATTGTTGAACATCAACTTCTTGAAGTTCAAATATTTCTCCATTTCCATATAGTACCGTACTGAAAACGTTACATTATTACATATAAAATGTTATTAAATTTCTTCTAGACAGCACTTGGGTAGCTCTAGTTATATCATTAAAGAAAAAGTAATAAAAGCATCTGACGCCTATGGAATGCCGGATATCATTTTGAGTCAACAAACAATACAACTCTGTTAGGATATCTATGGGACTGGGGAAAGTGACTTAGACATGCAAGAACAAGTAAAACTGGTTATTTATCACTCACAGGTGAGCCGAGAAGATAATAAGTAAATGTACGTACTGTAAAAGTCACCACTGGAATATTTTTAGCGTAGTATTAGAGAGGGCTCCAGATAGGAGGAAGAATAGGGATCAGAAAGGAATATATATGACCGGGAACATGAACATTGTCCGGTCGGGAAATTCACAGTTCTGGTTGAACATGTTGAAAGGTTTGACGTTTTGATCTAAAATAAACAGAAATATAAAGGGGCATTAAACTTTCATTGGGACCGGGAAATTATTTGATAGGAAAATATAACTATTGGGTAATAGAACCATGTCCAGGATGGCAGGCTGTATTCATTGATCATGACCTGGATTAAGGGTAGATGTATACATGTGGGTTACTTCTGATAAATATGTTTATATTCAGGTCACCTGTATCTCGATAACAAGAATGACTGTTGCGACACAGCTTTCTAAATCTCACAGAAAACCTCAGTATATACATGCACATAACATCACGATAACTCTCCGATCTCGTATACCATGGTGCAAGTAAGACAACTTCAAATAAAAGCACGTATACCTATATGTAAAGTAATGCATGGAATATTCACACTGTGAAGAGAATATTACATGCATGTGCTAAAAACATCTAGACTACTTAGGCATATAATACAAGTATGAATACATTATTGAGAGTGTAGAGCGAGATATAGTTCAAGTAAGGAGATTATATAAACAAAGTTTATTTTCGATGAAGGCATGTTTGGCAGTGGTTAGCGGAGATATTAACAATCGGAACTAAAGGTGTTGATAATTCACACCACAGTCGGTCTGTGAAAACCATCGGCTTGAAACAACAGCGAACACAGACGAGTTAATTACTGAAAGAGAAACTGGGGAAAAAAAGGAAGTTTGGCAGTTATTGATAACCACGTTCTATTATGTATTGCTGGTTTCACGTTCAATTAACGCCCAATTCAGAGTGCACCGAGATATGTCTCGCTGCCGCAGAGAAGCATATATAAAGCGAGCATACACCTTTCGAATGGTTCAAACCTTCATTTGAAGGTAACTCGATTCCATTCTCGAAGCAATTTTATTTCGAGGGGATCAAGATGAACTTGTGCTTCGAGAGAAAACCGGAAGCAACCGGGACAGCACTCGATAGAGATAAACCGGGGTCCCTCGAGATGAGGTATTTATCGGTTTTACTCGTTTATGGAGAAACCGTCTCGATCGATTGGACGTGACCCTTATCTGAGGGCCAAAATGTCAAAGGGCAACTTTACCATGGCCGTTCTTTCACATTGATGGCCGCTCAATGTAAACATCTTATCCTTCTCTGGACACCATGTTGATTTACGGTTCAGTGATCTTCTTGAAAGTTCAAGAGTGTGCTTTACTCACTGGCATAAACAAGAATATTGAAAAAAATACTGCGACCTTTGTAAAGGTCACAGTACACAAAAATCATTTTTCTGGTTTGCTCCAATGATCTTGATTATGTTCCGCTCAAAATATCGGTATTGGTTGAAGGGAGATATTTTCCACGGTATCAATTATAAAGGGACTATCCAAATCGCAAGAAAATCGTCTGGCGATTAGTGAGCAATTTATGTATATAGTCGTCTCCACTCATTAAAACTTCCACAAGTACATTGTATGTTTGAGAGCGGCTGTGGTGTAATGGGTTCAAGCATTTGTCATATTATAGTCCGTGGGCTGAGTAGGCCCACCTTGCACAACCCCCCCCACTCTCCGAAACTATGATTTTTTAGTACTTTGGAATGTGCCGAAGAAGAAAATATATGTTAACACGCGAGATATTGGGATGAACTGGCAGATCAGAGAAGTTAAAAATTGCACCTAACGCCTTTATTTTGCGTTTACGGTAAGGGGGTGGGGTTGCTAAAATGTTCTTAACTTTTTTATTTGTTGTCTAATTGATTGAAATGAGGTACCTGTTTGTTCAGCATAAACGGAGGAATCAGTCCAAAACAGCAAACATTGTAATATTTGAGTGTGCTAAAAATAGATCACCAGCTAGCGCGCTATAAAAGGGAAGCGGCCTGGCCGTTTCATCAGACACTCTGAGACAGCGGGAACTCCCACCCATCGCCTACTCAGCCCACGGACTATAACTGGATTGTGATGCATTATACCATATCTTTGATGTATTATACCTTATCTGTGCTGTATTATAATCGGAGAGGTATCAATGTGAAGCACTCGTGGCTCCGAAAATGGCGTCATTCTGCACATGTGCAGTTGTGGAGTAGCAGTAAAAGGGAAGTTGCGGAAATGTGCAAGAGCACTATATCACATCGGGGTATATATTTCATTCAAGTATAGCGGATAGCGGTTGTCCTGAATAACAACAAGTTCAGCAATGTTTATACAGTTTATTATCCCCAATGTTACATCATACCCAGGCTGGGGGAGCCGCCATGGGAATGTTTAGTATGTTCACAACAAAACAAATTGAAATATCAAACACCATGTTTTATTATTTAACGCACCGTCACATTAGGTACAAGTGTTTACTGAGCTCAAGTCAATGATAAGCATGTAGACGTAGAGAGTATATACGGCATGTTATGCTATTCATCAGTGCACGGGTGACGCATTCAGCCGAGAGAGTTGACCAGTTTAGCCACGAAGAACGTAACATTGGTGACCCTCTCCACTGTCCTGTTGGTGCTGAGGCGTTGGCGTTGTGCCCATTCCAGGGGATCCACGGTGTCGTTTCTCCAGCATCGTCTCTAGCGACGCTCGGCAAATGATGGTGAAAGGATGGTCGTACACTTGGTTGTTGGCACTGGAATAGAAATAGCGCAGTTGATCCGTCGTCTTATGACGTATAAGATTTACCCGAAAGCGACATTTATTTTGAAGGCCGTACGTTGGTCATTGAAGACGGCTTCCTGCGTAGACGGGCGAGGTCGGTCAGTCGGAAATTGTAGATATCTTGAATTGGGCGATGACGGTGGAAACAGTGCCATATGTCATGGGCCAATGGCGCTGATAGATGTCACTCACTGGATGGGTGTCCTATAAGAGATCGCTGGGAACATTTATGGGCTCGTCCGCGAAGTGTACTTTGCTCTCCACGTCATACAAAATCTGGTCCAAGGTCTTGTCATCGAAATTTGCCTATTGAATTAGGGCGACATCATCATCATTATCGGCCCTCGTGAGATGGGTGGGAGTTCCCGCTCAGTCAGATTGTCTGATGAAACGGCCAGGCCGTTTCCCTTTTATATCACGCTAGCTGGTGATCTATTTTTAGCACACTCAGTTCACCCACCCCCAAGTCGAGGACCGAGATGTACTGGTGTACGACTGAGCCGCATTGCTTGTGTGTGTGTGTGTGTGTGTGTGTGTGCAGTGGATTTTACACTCCGGACCTTGTCAACATCCGGGTTTCCCAGTGTTTTTTTCCCGTCGTTCCTCCGTTTTCCATCCGGGTACTGTGGTTTTACATCCGAGTCCTCATCTTACATCCGGGTTTTTCCATGTTTACTGTCACGTGACTGGAAATGACCGTTACCCATTGACATGATGTAAAGGCTAAATTGACTCTTTTGACCATTGCCAGGCTAAATTGGTTCTTATTGACCTACTTCCGACAAGGGGCGCCACCTGTCTTGTGACAACTTCCGGCTCCGGTCACGCGACCGGAAGTGTCCTTTGATCCCTGCGCACCATTGTTAATATCCGGTATTGCAGTTTATGTTGCATATATAATACATCATTTCAATCAATTGGACAAGGAATAAAAAAGTTATAACCATTTAGGTAAATTCGCCCCTTACAGAAAACGAACGAACTTTTGAAATAAAGAAATCTTGATATTCTATTTTATTTATGTTGAATGTTACTTCAGCGCTTACTAGCAAATATATTTGTATCCTGTATGTGTTCGGCTAACCAAAAAAAGAATCATTTGAACCACTTTAGGTAACAATTTTGATAAAAATACGATTTCATATGAAAATTGTAGATGACCCCTTAGTGACGTCACAATAAATAAATATTAGAAGTTCACTATATTGGCCTGATTCTCCGGCTCATGTTGAATAAAACGATACCTCATTTCAATCAACTGGACAACAAATAATAAAGGTTACATGGATAATGTTCCAGAATTATGACTAGTTATCAGTATTGCTTGTAGTTAGTCAATTTTGACAGTTTATCGTGAAATTTGGAGATGGCCCCCTAATGACGTCATAATATTGAAATATTAGAACGTTTACTGTTTTGGACTAATTCCTCCGTTTATGCTGAATAAAAAGATACCTCATTGCAATCAATTGGATAAAAAATAAAAAAGTTAAGAACATTTGAGCAACCTCACCCCTACTATTCATTGCATAAGTAACATAATGCTATAAAGTTATTTATCCATTTTAGTGCTAGTTTACAACATTGGAAATATTTCGATGTATTGAAGCACAAAATACAAATGAAAACAACTGATTAAACCAGGTTACTAGTTACTAGTTACTAATATGACTAGTTATCAGTATTGCTTGTAGTTAGTCAATTTTGACATTTTTTTCGCGAAATTTTGAGATGGCCCCCTACTGACGTCATAAAGTTGAAATATTAGAATGTTTGCTGTTTTGAACTGATTCCTCCGTCTATGCTGAACAAAAAGGTACCTCATTTCAATCAATTGAACAACAAATAAAAAAGTTAGGAACATTTTAGCAACCCCACCCGCTTACCGTAAACGCAAAATAAAGGCGTTAGGTGCAATTTTTAACTTCTCTGATCTGCCAGTTCATCCCAATATCTCGCGTGTTAACATATATTTTCTTCTTCGGCACATTCCAAAGTACTAAAAAATCATAGTTTCGGAGAGTGGTGGTGGGGGGGTGCAAGGTGGGCCTACTCAGCCCACGGACTATTAGGCAAGGCGGTTGTCGAGTCACATCAGTTCGCTCTGTGATTTTTCAATTAGAAGCCGTTTTATTACGCATGCAGGTCTAAAATATGGGTATTCCTTGTTGTATTTCATACGTTGTGCAATGTGACTTTGAAAGCATGTACCAGTTGTCATCTTAGAGTTCATTGATCTTGATCTGTCAGATTTAAATTACTTTGAAAGCCTATCACACTATTGCTCTCAGGACAACTTTGGTCTCAAGTACATTGAAGTTTCACCATGTTCACGTTGAAATCGCTCTCATAAATTTGATATATGGAGTGTAAACATTAGTGGGCTATCTCGGACCATCTCGTTTGACACACGTCATCTCGCCTTTTTTGTGAACATTACCGTAGAACTGTTTTATCAGCGAAACATATTTTCCGACTCCCAAATCGCCTATGTGCCATACTGGACGAAATAGAGAGTTTCTATTCAAAATCTGCGACCAAAAATGGTGGCGTATTCAACTCGTGCGCACTTTTTATCAGGTGATCACTCGGTTTCATATGGTCCACATCTCAAGGATTAATTTAATGTATAGTGACAAATGTGATACCATGTGACCTGGGCAATCGTACAATATGACCTTTTGAGACACTTCCGCTTTTCAAGCAAGCATAAAATTTAAAAAATGTACATAAGTATGATCTAGTTTTGTGAAAAACGAATGGTATTCACTGAATGGTATCATTTTTTTCCAAATGAGTTTCCAAAGCGTATTCTAGAGATTAATCGGGTTTGAGTTCCTTGACTGTTCATATGAACAGCATGCATATCTCGTATTCCATGGCGCTCAAATGGGGACTAGTCCCAGATTTAGCGGAATTAGACGCAAAGCTGCGAAGCATAGCACCATGGGTCCTGTACGTAAACGATTGTGAAATTTGCATCAAACTAGAAAAAGCTTTTCACTTTGTATGGGGATTAGGCGATTCACAAACATGTATAATAAAGGGAATCATATCGCGTATGTATCTATACAGAGCCACATGTATGCTTCATGGTGGCCACATACATGGCGGATTACTGAAAAACTGAAATGGCTGAAACATACATGGCTGAAAACTAATATACAACCGTCTAATCCGTCTGTCAAGGTTTAGCTGTCAGCCATTAAAACTTTTCGGGGTAATCATATACCAGCATTATCACAAAATTCAAAGAAAACAATTATAGTATACATACGTGTAAACATAGGCTAGACTCCTGCAAGAGAGACGCAGTCAACAGTTTTTAATGATGCCGACAAGACATCTTGATACTTCAAAAATACCACTGTTTTTTATTCATATATTCTTCAATGTTAAGTCGTTTACTAGACAATGATATATCTAGGTCACGCTTTGATTGTGACTGTTCATTTGAACATCATGATCATCTCGAAGTGCATGATATGATACGACTCCTAACCCTGGATTAAGCGGAATTAGACACAAGTATTGCACGCTACCCCCGTATTTTGCCATCAGCGTGGGATATTTATATCAAAATTTGATAAACTTCGATTGGGGACGCTTGGTGGTATATCTCTGTTTTACAAATTTCTACAATAATGTGTTTAGACGTTGAATAAAACAGTCGCATTTTACACAGGATCTAAGATTTTACACAGGATCACTACTACACTGGATAATTACCAACCACTGAAAGAGACCATTATCTTTCATTTCAGAAACGAAAAATGGGAGATGTAAGTTGGGGTCAGACTGATACTTTAGAGGCGCTAAACCGCCAGAGACACAAAGGAGTCTTGTGCGATGTAAAAATAATGGTGGAGGACGGAAGTGTACTTGCCCATAAAGCTGTACTGGCCGCTTGCAGCCCATACTTCTATACAATGTTCACTGGGGGATTCAAAGAAGGTGCCTCGCAAGTAACAGAAGTCAACATGTCTGAGATATTTCCGAATCTTGGCATCGCTGAACACGTAATACAATCACTGTACACTGCCCGAATCAAAGTCGAAGCAGACAATGTATGTGTCCTACATAGCGTCTACTCGTTTCTCTTATTGGACAAACCGATAACGATTTGTTAGGATTTCATGTCCGAGGATTTGTCTCTGGATAACTGCATAGATTATTGGCAAGCCGCAAACTACCACAACACAACTGGCACTCTTCACACAAAATCCACCAGACTCTTGAAGAATCGATTCCATGATCACTTGATCTATCAAGAAAATCTTTTTAAGGTCCCAGCATCTACAATATCAAGTATCATCCGAGAGGAAATACTTACATTTTGCAGCCCTAAACAGATATTAACTTTTCTGGTTAACTGGTTCCTCACATCTGATGTAATGGAAAGTAATATAATGAAGCAACTGCTGAAAGAATCTCACCTGCCTGAAAAATCCAAATTTAAGGAGCTAATGACTGATATCCAGAGAACGACGACCATGACAGAGTCTACCAGTCAAGTAATCGAGGATATCTGTAACGAGTTATATAAAGAGATTCACGGCAAAGGAACGGATATGTTCAAAGATGATCTGAAAACAAAAGAGGCATCATGTATTGAAGCAGAACAGAGAAGGGAACAGAGTGTCGGATCTGTGTTGCATGAGACGGGCGGTGAGAGTTCGCATCACACAGAAAAGGAAATGGATGAAGTCAACCCACAAGACTCTCCGCAAGATTCATGTTACATTTTTGATCACGTTGGTGGACACATATCTGGAGACATCGTACAGACAGATAATCTCGATGTGCTCTTGGCAATTGCTCCGGAGTTCACAGATATTCAAGAAGGTGAAAGTGCACAAGCGATGCATTTACGGTTATATGCCTATGTTCTACGATATCGTCTCTGGGTTGATATGGGTAGCATTGGATACCCTACGAAAGGAAACGGCGAAACGATCAGTGTCTCCCAATCTCGTATGTGTGCTGCGGGAGAAAACGTTTATCTCCTCTCTGGATCTGACGTTTTTGTTTCACGTTTACCATGTATAAACTGGAACAAAGTTGTTTTACCCACCAAAGGGGAAAGTGTCCGACAGATCTGCCAGTTGCGTCTGAAGAATACAATGTACTTACTTCTGATAGACGATATAGAAAAATTTGATGACGCTAACATGCAATCATCCATCCAAGATATTTTTGGAAGATCCACAGTATTAAGAGCTGATTTTTATGGGAATATCCGCTCAAGACTCAAGGCAGCCAACTATAGCCGGTTGAGTCTTGGTATGATGACCGAAGATGGAATATGGATAGAAATTCTTCAATACGAAGAAGACGCCGTGGCCAGAAGAACAGGGTGGAACTATGGTCCGTGCTGGGTGGAAGAACCATATTTCCTCGTCCACCGGTGGAAAGACGGACATTTCATTGGAGGCGTCGATGATTATGAGTTCATACTTCTGGATCTAGAAAAAAGGGACATACGGTTTGTCGCTTCAGATGGAGAGATTGGGGACGTTCGGTCGTTTCGACAAAGAATTGGAACACAGCCCCTATTGATGGAGCACGGCGGCTGGATATATAGTTACAAGGGGCAGCAATCCAACCATTACGCAGATTCTAATGTCGGGTTGAGGTTCCGACTGAGTGACGAGGACAAATCTCACCTATTGTTGGAAAAGCCAACGAAGAGCATCAAATTCGCAAACTCAGTTTGCGACGAAGTGGGATATGGTGTTTATATCGGTAAACTACACAAAGAAGACCCGTCACCTGTGATTTGTACAACATCCGGACCGTGTCTCTGGCGATTCAGCAACACAAAGCGGGAACAAAGCTTCCTGCATGAGTTAAACATACAACATCCGGATGTCGAGACAGAACACACACCGCCTCCCTGTAACGTGATACTGGCAGCTACGCCTCTTAAAATCAACAGTCACTTTCTATTGAGCTGGCCTATAGCTCATTACCATCAAATCAGTGATCCCATCCAGGAGGCAAAACAGAGGCGGGTATATCAAGAGGTGTTCGACCTGGACGAAGACTATACTGGGTAGAGTGACGATAATTACGATTTCGGTACAGATGAATCATGCTGATTAGTTGTCAGTCACAAATTGTTCAAGAATTTATTGGGATGAGATTTGCACCGATTTCGATGGACCACTACCATCGGGCGACTATCGCCTGCTAGTGTACCTACGACGACTATTCTCAAATCATGGAAGTGGAGAGTGTATCTTCGGTATTTGAAAAAGCGACTATATCGGAATTCGACAAAATCTTACCAACGCATAGAATTCAACATAAACTAAAAATAATTCAACGGTGAAGTATTACATCGGTTTGCGGAATACCTTGATTTCCTCATCGCAAAATCAAGCCGTGTTGCTAATGGCAGAGTCGAACTTTTCATGAAGACTTTAGAGAAGAACCGAAGAGTCGCTAAAGCTGACGGAAAGCTATGGGAACAAGAACCCTATACATTCACTGACAAATCATCAGGTGAGCAGTTGTTTCATTCCGGCTTAAATTACTTAACCCGATAGTGATTCCTCAACAATGACAACGAGGGTATCAAATTCAAACTGAAGATCAGTGAATCACACCGATGTTGGCTTCAAAGCAAACCCGAAGGCGATCTGTGGTGGTCATAGTGTGTTATTTCGCCTGGAACACACAGATACATTGTGAATACTATTCGATCAGATTTTCTACTCGGTGACCATGTAAAGGACCAATAATCGAGACAAGCAGAGGTGAACATTCTATGACCCTGGATTCATCCTTCTACAAAGTGTTCAACAGCCACTCAAATGGATACTGAATGTTGTGACTCAGCTGACGCATGTTCCATAGAATAACCACTGCTCGTAGTTCGTCTATTGTCCGAAGGTATCCATCTTCTTCATGGTAATTGACTTTTATGAACAATTATTGAATGTTAAGTATCTCCTATATTCATTTCTGGATTACGGTAAATTTTATTTCACCCTTATATGATGCGTTTTATTGTATATACCCTAACCGTATCTAGGTTTGAAAGAGCTGTACGGTATGCACCGAACGGATTGTCCATGACGGATTATCTGGTTTTAGATTATTACACTTGTTTATCTGGATATTCTGAGCTGCTGGAATATTATGATGTATTAAGTCGCTTTGCAACTCAGCATGCGTTTGAAAGCAATAATATATTACTCTAAATACTCTACTGGTCTCGCTTGTGTATATTTAATATGTTCATTTCCAACCTCCAGTAAACTTTTATCAAAATTATGTAAGCTTTCATCTCTTCTACATTGTACAGTATTTTAGAAGGCATCTTTGAAATAGGCTCCAGCAGATCGCCTGGTTGGAGCAAAGTCATTGATGAGTAGATATGAGTGTCCTCGTCCTTGCTCGGTATGACTCTGTCCTCGTCCTTCCTCGATATGACTTTGTCCTCGTCCTCACTCGGCATGACTCTGTCCTCGTCCTCGACCGGTACGACTCTGTCCTCGTCCTTGCTCGGTATGACTCTGTCCTCTTCAAAGCTCGGTATGACTGCCCTCGTCCTTCCTCGATATGACTTTGTCCTCGTCCTCACTCGGCATGACTCTGTCCTCGTCCTCGATCGGTATGACTCTGTCCTCATCCTTGCTCGGTATGACTCTGTCCTCCTCCCTGCTCGGTATGACTCTATCCTCATCCTTGCTCGGTATGACTGTCCTCGTCCCTGCTCGGTATGACTCTGTCCTCGTCCTTGCTCGGTATGACTCTGTCCTCGTCCTTACTCGGTGTGACTGTCGAAAAAGTATCTTCACTGATCATTAAGTAATTCACCTCCGTTTCTGGGTCATTCTTTTTGTCTCTATATCTTTGACTAAACATTATTTGGATATTATCTAGAGAGACACGTAGTGTCCTGTATCGCCCAGGTCGCCTTGCACACGTAAAGATTGCTTGGGGAAATCGCGATAAGGGTACACAGTGCCAGTGTATGCCGAGTCGTCTCGATTTGATGCGAAGATCGAAAAAATCCCGGACCAGGAAGTTTCAGTCACCCAGCCGTAACGACAAACAACACATTCGAAGTTTAAGTATACGCCCATGCTCGTATAGTGTCAAGCAGATCTGTTTAAAGCTAAGTTAAATATTATATATAGGTATTATATATATACATGGAAAAGAGTTTTTGTCAGGTATAGTACATGGTCTATCATATTATTTGGATATAAAGACTACATCAATTATTATTTTCGTTATTTCGTGCAGTATATAATTTGTGTGTAAATGTGTGTTTTCACCAATCTGTTCTACCTGATGATCTTATAAAATCTATGCACATCATATTTTAGCCATGAAATGTTTGCTATACATTTTGAGAATTTCTAATGTATCTTTAAATTGGGTAATAGATGCGTCCTAACCGGGACCTAGCTAAGAATATCAGCACCTATCTGAATTTATTTCAGCTGCGTTGTAACATGGACCACAAATAAAATATTCAGTAAAAATGAGTGCGGTGGGGCATTTAAGTTTGTCTAATGGATCAAACTTTGTGTGTTTCTTAAACAGGACTACTTGAATGTTTGACGTCTGAAAGTTGATTCGACCCCTTCTTCCTCCAAATTATTTCAATCATATGAAAAAGAAACAATATGGGTCATAGTACTGGAAGATAGTGTCAGTATACAAGATGAATCGTTCCAAGTTCGTGTTTGAAATGACTGGAAATGGAAATGGGTATATGTGTGAGCTTAAATAGATAGCACTTTTCCGCTATTGCTCAATATGAAACGAAATATTTCCACTGGTTCTATATGTCTCGTCTGCAGAAGAATGTCACGCATGCAAGTATCACGGGAAAGAGAGTGTATGACGATGATTCGGCCGTTTGCGCTCTGTGGTTTGCCCTGTTCTTTGCATTCCAACATTTTCAAAATACTGCTCTACGTGTACAAATTTTGCCGTCTAATTCAGTCAGAGCTTAAGAGATAATGTCAAGTTAGAAGGCCTCTACATGCAAAGGGAGCCAATTTGTTTTTGAAAAGTTGTTTCAGGCGAGATATATTATCCTTTTCTATCCCAAGTACAGAAATAGCTGCTCAAAAAGTCTTGTGAAATTAACAGAAAACATAAGTGTAATTGTGAAAAAATAGCGTTTTTTTTATATTTCTGCCTCTTAGCTTACAGTCCTTAAAATGTAGCCAAATGGCAACATTGGGATAACGCGGATGTAGTTGGTTTAATTCAACATTAAAATATTTTGAATGAAACTGAGTGTAACATGTTGTAACCAATGTTATATAATTGAAACAGTTGAACAATGACCACAGTTTGGTCACAAGCTAGCTCATACGAGTGTATTCAGATGTGAGTCGGATGCAGCTCGTCGCTTTCGAGAGAACGCCGAACGTTGGGGAGGATATGGACACCAACGTTTCAATAAAAGAGCGCCAAAACAACAAGAACAATAACAAGGTGGTCATCTCATAGAGTTGCTCTTCAATTCGCGGCTGAAATGTGCAACAAGCAAACTTTTGTGCATCAATAATGATGTAATGATTAGTCAAGTCAATAAGACTACGCTGTATGGAAATCTACGAAGCAGTTGCTGTTTTTGTTTAGGCATAATGCCACATCACACTTTCTGCAGCCCGTCCTGGAGAACCCATTCTTGCAGAAACGACATTTTCTTGGCCTCCAGATGTAAAGGCCAGTGGTCACATCCATCGTATCGTACGTCAGCAACGGGAATTGGTGTGGTGGCCGTGTTCCCGACACTCGGATGTCCGTCCAAATTATGTGGGCCTCCCTCGCCTGTTGTTTCAGCACAGGATCATAGCCTCTGCCGCGTCCAGGCGAAATTCTCTTATGGGCATGAATTTCACTGTCCCATGCTGTGCGAGATGACGCCGGTATATCAACCAAGCGTTTGACATTGCCCGATCGATGACATAGAAGACAATGTGCAAGTACCACCGTTTTACGGGCATGGCAACTCGGTATAACTCCAGGAGCATGTCGGAGAGATCAACTCCCATAAATTTGTTGTACTCCTTGATGATGAAAGGTCGTGGGATGTTCACATGCTTTTTTGTCTAGAGTCATACCGTTGGATCTCATCTACGGGATCTATTGAGGCATATGACGACAGCAGAGTGACAGCTTTGTTGTCATACCAGCGTACGGTCACACTATTTGTGTTTGTTTCCACTGCAGAATCACGATATCCTCTACCTTTTCGCCTCATTTCCTTTTCCGACTTGAGTATGCAGTTGCCTATTCGGTTTGCTCGGACAGTGCCGACTGAATATATCTCTTTCTGCAGCAGCTCGTTGACCAGTTCTACACTGGAAAACCAGTTGTCAAAGAACACTTTATGATTTACGTTTTTCAGACCTGATGTGAGACAGACAACTATTTGTCCACTGATTCCCATACCCTCAGCGCCGTCGGTGACCGTGCCCTTTCCCTGATAGATTTCAAAATCATGGACAATGCCAGATGAACTGGCCCTGGTGAAGACTTTATATCCCCACTTGTGCGGCTTGTTCTTCAAATACTGCTTCAGTGAAGAACGGCCTTTGAACGGTATTATGTGCTGGTGTTCTTCTGAAGCTACACTCAGTGTATGTTGTTTCAGGCAATCCCGCAAGGGTCGGACTTTCTTTAGCCCTCTTTGGTCTAGGGAGATCAGTGCCCAGGCAGTGGAAATAGTCCTTCGGTGAGGCGTGTTTTCTAGCATCTAATTGAAATAAATTTTGCTGAATAGAACTAATAAAATACTTCCCGACTGTACCACCAACATTTGATTTTTTTTACAACGAAGTCGGATAAAATCGAGATATCAAGTTGATATTTGGCAGAGAGTATGATCGCAGGTATTAACGGATCGGGAGTTCTTTTCTAGTGGCTGGTGGTCTGAAGCCGATGGGTGCTCCAAGTACAATAACAATTTTATAATCTCAACGCACGGAGCGAATTTGCCAAAACTGTTTCTGACACGGACATGGAGTTCGAATTGCTCCAATTCCCGTGTAAACAGAAAGAAGATGGCATTCCTGTTTAGCCTTGTTCTTATATGACTTCTGTAATAATCTTAAAATATTATTACTGAATTTGATTTAACAGGAGCAGAGAATGAAGCAGGAAGTTAAAGTCATGCAGGCTTGACGACCCAGGGCACTTTCAGAGTATGTTATTTTCGTGGCTATTTTGTCGACGATTTGACAAAGGAACGTCTTTTAAAGCAGAGTCGAGCTGTCGAAAATCGAGTATACCGCCGTGGTTATTGGCAAGTAACGGTATAGCGAATTTGTTGTGCTACTGCGTAGATAAATAGAGCATCTCCCCCGATTGAGTCTATAATATCCAATTTATTAAACGAGAGTAGTCATTTTCTTTTGTTCCGTGCCTCTGGCGAGTTTGAATATGATAGACTTGCGAGATGGAGATCCTATTTATCTCATAAAAAGTTTCATCACGTGTTTGCGAAAAAAAATATTGGTTAGTGCGCGATTTCAATTCGCGCAGGTCACGACACTGCGGTCGGCGAGCGACTGACGGAAGAGGTTAACCCTACCAGGCCTGGGAGGGGGTGGCATTTGGGCCACCCCCCCCCCCGACCAAACTTTTTGTGCTATCTCCGGAGCGACAAAAAATTGAGACCTGACACTCCGTGATTTTATGGTTTATCATATACGGGTCATTTTGAGCCTATTTGCATAACCCCCGGAGTAGAGGATCATGAGTAAATTCAAGATGTCGGCCACGTGGGGTACCAGAAAAGTGATGTGTTCGTCATTTTTCTTCAAAATTTCTGCTTTTCCGCGAAGAAAAGTGGGTAAAAAATATTTTGTTTCACACCACATTAATATTTATTTATTTATCATGCAGTTTTTGCGAAGAATTTGCATAAATGAAAAAATAAAAAAAACATCTGACGTCATCAAATCTTGGATTTTTTATACATTTTCTGGTAGAGCTTGGCCCAAGGGAAAAGTGTGGTAAGTTTCAGCTCCCTAGCTCAAGGGGTAAGAAAAATAATTAGGGGGGAACTGGTTCAACGGTTAATAGTTAACAATAGCAGAACGTGCAGTTGTTGTTACAGAATTGATTTTCCACTGCAGGGAAAACGGGAATTTGGTGTTGGCATACAGCTGGACATTTTTTTTTATCGGAACGTACTTTTTCGTCAATCTTAAACTTTGAATCAACTGACCGCGGCAGACGATTGAATTGTAGTAAATGTAGGCCTGATCATTTGAAGATGTTGATTGGCTTCAATGCATCAATGAACGGATACACTGATCAATCATATTGCCGGTACGCTTATTACCCATTACGTTCTTATGACATGGAATTTTAGTGATGTATTGTGTAAGAGGACAAAGGTGATGATACGATAAGGCGAGCTTTTGGCCTATACGTGGTGCGGTTGAAATCGAAAAAATAAAATGTCCTAAAAATACTTATGTTTTAATGTAACAGCAAGAGAAAACATAAGTACACAATATGTGAAAGTTTTAGTGCGATGGCGTTATGATTATAGTTATCACATGAAACTGAAATCCACAGATGGTGCTATTTTGTGAAAAATGGGTCTAAATGAAGTCCTTCAGGACCCCTTCGACCAAAACGCCATTTAAACTGGTGTTGTGTGGTAACATTATATCCCCACTGCTGGAAGATCTTTTTGGTCCAAGGAGTCCTTCATACTGAAAAATGAAAAGTTATGATTCATAACGTTTGAAGATTTCGTAAGCAGATTAAAGCGACAAAATAGCCTGTTACAGTCGTTCGTATGTCGCGGTGTAGTGGATACGCACGATGGATCACAAGCGCCTCGAAATTTTCTTTTACCGAGTTCGAATCCCAGGAGGGCAACATGTGTGACGTCGACAAGTTATTTCAATCTTTCTCATTTCTGGAAAAAAATTGCATTCAGTATATCTGAAATGCGATTTTAGGCTATAATTATGAACGAATTAAAAGTCAAAAAAATATTGTCTACCGATGACACGATACCGTGTGGACATTACGGTCTAGTCAAACGTTGAAATTGAACGATCAGTCGCTACCTGTTACAACGGCAATATATCCGCCTAAATTGTGTATTTATTCTCCAATCTGTGCATGTAAAATCAATTGCAACGTGGTGAAATAATAACGCCATCGTACCGAACATATGTGAAGCTATCATGGTTCACCGTAACATTCAGTCCGTTGATTGACAGTTGCCGCCTACGACAAGTTGTACATTGCATTATGTTTGACAAACGGAGAGAAGAAATGTACATTCCTATGAGTCGGCTGGCTGTGGGCAAAACCCCGCCTTACAATACCATCTCCTTTAGTATTTCATAACGTTGCCACTTGTCTCTTTCAGCCCAAAAGTTCTACTGAAAGTTAGTTTTCATGTACATGTATGTCTTCCCTTGGTGCAGATTCTGATGAAATGTGGGTCTATGAAGGAAGACATGACCATTGATGAATCACCTCATGTGTTTGGCGATGATTGTCAACTTTGTATCATTGTGCCCAATGTTACGCCTGAAATACTTTCCTTATACACCTCTTCTTCTGGCGAAATGTTAAAGTTAATGGAATGGTACTACTTCGGCGCAGAAATATATTTGTATAGATATATTATCACCCTCCAAATACGATATATTCAGGAACGTCCCAGCAGAACTAAACCACACGCCCGTATAGCCAAACGCATGTGCATTTATCTGGCCGCCGACTGAATGCCCTGAAGCTACTTTCTAGGATTTTAAATGTCAATGTCAAGATGTGTAAATTTAGGGTATTCATTCAATCCCATTTTACTTAGAGTAGTCTTGCTCGGCACAACTGCAGTAAAACTGACTCCAAGAAGTTTCAGGAACGCGGTATACGTTTACTGTTTAATGATTACCGATCTTTATATGAAAACTGCTTTTCAAAAGCAAAATTATGATCTCGTTTTGTTCTTCGTCATCAACCGATCATAACGGAAGTTTACAAATCTATCTACGAACGGAACTCAAAATCCATACACCAATGATTTACGAAAAACAAATCAATAAATGTGCTGCACAACAAAAAATGGTATAAATTATCAAGGTGCTGAATTATGAAATCATCTTCCTAACGATATCCGGCAAGCAACGAGTCTGATGAGTTTCACATGTGCCATTGCGAAATGGAAATATCTGTGGCATGTTTCAGGTTTATGTATATTTCTATAAATTTATTTACGAGTATTATCTTTGCAACTTTTTTGTACTTTATTTTGCTTTTTTTCAAATGTCGTTAATAATAGATCATCAGTGCGCTACTGTTTGCGAAAACCGGCAATAATATCTTATCATATCTTATTTTACATATACAAGCTCAATATGAGGATTGGATGAGGAAAATGTCCACCTTTTACGTTTAGTTCATTAATAGTATCGGTGTTCAAGAAAACTGGTCCCCCATATATTAATATCAGAAGACTATAAAGCATTTTTTTAGCTCAACAACATACAAGAAATATCATTTATGGGATTGCTGGGGATGTGTGTCTAAAAATTACTGCGAATCGATTTTTTGTTGTTGTCGTCAGGGAAACAAAGACAATACAATTGTGATAGGTTCAGCAGTCGTCCACAAAATAATTTTCGCCACAAAATCGGGGAAAAATAGCACTATTAGTCCACCACTTTCAATCGTACGTCAGAGGCCAAAAGGTTTGAGCATGTTTTCTACATCAGAATTTTGTGCTGAGTCCGAAAATGCGCGCCTGGGTTGTCAAACCTGTTGCATTTTGGGCGAAAATGCGATTTCGATATTTTGACCAAATTTTCAACGAAACTGATAAAGCGAATGTATAATTACCAAATATGTATCTGCACCTCCATATTTGGCTGCGGATTGAAGGTGCTGAACTGCTTCAAGCATGCACCTGAGAAAAAAGCCATATGTAATTGATAAAAGTTCTCACACGATGCTTTCGTCCAAAATGAGGTTGAAATTGCTCAAATTCATATAACATATCGCTAGAATTATCTCACTGTTATCTTTATTTCTACCAGTAGGTTATTTTTAAGCACTCAGAAAACTGACGACAGCGATTGGGCTCTCAGCAATACCAATTATGACCGTGGTCACCCGACTCTTGTGGCGAAATTTTCCCCAAAGCTACCCCTACCCCTTTTCGACAGAATCTGCAAATGGTGGGGTTTTTTTTGCAGAGACCGCGATTTGGCTCCACCTTCTGGCTCGTCGCGAATAGAGAACTGAAAACTTCAACAACCTGCATTTGGGTCATGCTGTATCATACGATACAATTTACATGTCACTGGCCGTCATCCTGACGTCACATTAACATTGTGAATTCTAAATGTCATTCAACGTATTTTTTCTCGAAATTAGTGATTCGTTTTTTGTTAGTTTTTTTTTGCTGACATATTTAACTGAATGCAACTGTTTCTGTTGAAATATAATCACTGGATGTCCCTCGTAGTAGGAAAAATGAGCAGAGCCTCTACGCCATTGCAAAACTGAAAGCTTTAAGACAGACAGTATAATATATATCAGTGATTTATGAAGTCGATAAAAGTACCATACGCGATTAGCATTGTACAATTATTAGCTTTACATCAGATTTTGGTTTCTTGGTGCAGGGGCACATCTTTGAGTATCTTTTGTTTGTGAATTATTGGCAACATGCATATCCTATAGATTGGACAGTCCCAATTAAGAAAGTTGTTGGTGCCAGCTTATGGAGTTTGATTTAACCCTTTGTAAAATTTAGCGCTCTTTTGAACTTTCCGCGGTATTACCAAAATGAGTGAAAGCCGAGAGCCAAGATTTGAATAGTGCTAATAGAACATATGGCAATATTTACAGGTCTCAAGTGTGATCGCCCC
>JAVTVY010008095.1:0-44826 GCA_036873755.1 Hanleya hanleyi | reverse complement strand
AATGAATGCAGTCTTTTGCATCATTGCATTCAACAATACGTCACTACATGATACGAAATATATATTTTCCCCCGGTTTCAGGATCTTTTCTGATGTTCGCACAAGTGATGAACTCAAATGAATGGGTTGCCTACTCCTGAACTGGCATCAAGAGTGAATTAATACAAGGCGAGTTTTGATCGATCTAACATTATAATCGCTTTATTACTCTGATCAGCAAAGCAATACACCACAATTGTCTGCAGTACCGTATTAAACATTAGTTTGAAATGTGGAGTAAATAGTTCAATGTAACAAATATCAAAGATAGGCAACAAATATTCAGCAAACCAGCATCCCAGTTCGCGGGTAAACTCTGAAATATACTACAGCTCGCTCAGTCGTATTCATATTTTTTTTTTGCAAATAAACAGTAAAAAGATGGTGGCGAATACATATCTATACATGTATATGGGTATTCCGAATAAATGATTCGAACGTACACATTTGAAGAAAAACAAATTAATGCATTGTGTACGATAAAATAAACATTTTTATCAGCAATATCGTTCACTGCACTTTCTGTAGTATATGCTATCAAATAGGGGTAGATTTACAAGCTATACATAGGGTTATTCTGTACAAAAGCCCATGCGTGCATTCAATCGGACATAGTGCTCAATTAAGGTGAAATTATGAGAACACCTGTGGAGAATATCATATCGTATATCGTAAGGGTACAAACCATCATAAAATAATAACCAAAGTTCTATGTATCCTAAATAAGGTTGTTCCAAACCCACAAAAAATACACTGCAATTACACAATTCATTAAAATTGAAGAGAATCCTCAGTGAAAATTATACACTACTGAAAACAGTTGAAGTATATTATTTAGTATGTATTCAGTACAGTGATATTTTTAGAATAAAATAAAATAATGCTGTCATTGTACAGAGTAATGTGTTTATCCGTTGAGACGTGTTCCACATGAAATCGCGTTCAGAGTTGTCCTTATAACCGCAAAATTGAATGGCACTCTATCACAACTGTACCTCGGAGTGGAGCCAAATATAGTGTGACCGGTAGATGAGAGTTTCATGTTAGTATGCTTCAACCTAAGACAGACGTCCCAATATCAGAGGGTTCATTCTAAAATCTACGACAGGAACCGCTAAATACACTGGCATGCATTTACTATGGATCGCCAGTCCATGTCCCCTGTGGGATATATTCGGCCGAATATCCCCCGAGAATGGCGAATGTAGAGCATCACGAGAGTTTACGGAAGCATGTGACCAGCGCATATAGCCCGAACTGGCATAGAATGAATGGGCCTGTTTTGTCCTTCTGTTCTGTATAAAGGACGTAAATTATTTCTAGAGGAGGAATACTGTTGTTTTGTTAACACGCAGGTCATTTTCTATTCATCATCAGCAAAGTCAATATCTTCAACATCAAAATGAACGGACGTTTGTCGTGGATTCTTCACGGGCTCCACGAGATCTGGTGAATCTTTTCGAGGTGTAGCTGTCGCATGATAGTCTCCATTCTCGCCACCGACAGACGGCACTATGTCGTTTGAAAACTGTATTTTTTCCCCGCCATTGCTAACAGGAATGTCCCCCGGAGTTCTATTTGATGGCCGAGGATCAATTAATTTCTTAGATTCCCCGTCATCTAAACCACTGTTATGACTATGAACGTTTGCTTGTACTGATGATCGTTTTTTCATCGAGGTTCGGAAACTTCTTTTCTCGTCCACTATGGCGCCTGCTGTCAAACTGGCAAAGGATGAGAGGGCCTGTTTTTTCTTCTTCTGTAACTGGTTAGCTATTTTCACTGAAAACCCAAACAAATATAATATAGTAAACATAACATTAAGATCCAACGGTTCAGTAACCGATTAATGATTAGTGATTACTATAAACGTACTTGTGAAGATAACTTTTTGCCGATCAAACTTAATGTTTATGTTGTCTTGGAAAAACCTATAACTAGGTCATATTGACAAGTTCTAAATTCACTTACTCAAACTTTGATTTATCATCCATTCTTCAGCGCCTGCCTCGATGCACAATGCTTTTACAGTGTGTAGTTGTTTCTGTTGAAAATGTCAAATGTAACATACTTAGAGATGATACAAACAAAAGTTGAGCCGCTTAGTTTTTCCAGTAAATGACCACGCAAGTGGTTCACGATCCCCGGAAATCGACTGTATTGCAATTTCGGAAGACTAAAGGCCATTTCGCGCGATGCCATTTGTAGTAACAACTCGGTGGGGAATGCCCCGATTGTAGCATGCAACTTATCGCATGAAATAGGACCTGTTCTATTTCATACGACTTGTAGCATGCTACTAAAATCGTACAAGTGTTCTCACGATGCAACTGAGTTGTATGCTACTAAGCGTTACTACAATTCGCACCGTGAGAATGGGCTTTAATATCCGCATCAAACCCGCTGTTGAACTTTAAATGTTCAAATCTGACACACCTATATACATATAGTGTCCTCGTCCTATTCACGCTTTTTTTTGTCACCTTGAACTCGTTAGTTCGTATGCCATATACTATTTCTAGATATCCCTTATTCATACTTGTAATACCGACATGGTAAATAAAACGCATCTCTCTTGGAAAACTAGCTTACTATTTTGTTTATTCTTTATGTTATGCCTCGTTTGATTTTGATCGAAATAGCTTCGCATGAACGGACGATAGCTGAATGCTGCATGCCGAACCTGAACTTTGTCTGCCGAAGAACACCGGTATTCAATGCCACCGAAAAACTGACTTATCTGTGCATTATCTGTTTCATGTACATTATCTTGTTATTATATGGATCTGGGGGTCATGAAACCGCTGCTGACTCACTAAAGATTGGGGCCTGAATGATGATTGGAATCAGTGGTAACCATGATAACTGCCGAACGAAAAAGGTCTTTCGATTATGGATGAGGCGTAAATCGTATTGCGGACGACGGTTAAACACTGCCGGAATGATGGAACATATACCTATGATATTCCCAGACCTCAAACGTTTGCCCCATTGCGAAGGGCCTGCGAGGTCATCTGTCCAACCGATAATAATTTTGTTCAATTTACATGAAAATAATTTAAAAGGAAAAACTGAACCAACCCTCATCAAAGCCACGTCATCTTTCATTTCGTCCAACTGTGTTTTCAGATATTTCTTGGATTGGTAGACCAACAGGAGCTTGAAATGTTCATGATCCAACACCGCGACCACCAAGCCTGTGTAAGTAAATCCCAATGAAAATTATCGCAATATAAATTCTGAAAACCAGTTCTGTAGAAAGTGAAAGTTAAGTTAGCAGAAAGACGCATGATATGAAGGTGTCGTGGTAGAACAACCTACCCCGCGACGACTGAATCTGTCACAAACAATCTAAAATGGAATGCTGTTTGTAAATAAATCGCATATGATGTTGTAAAACGCTTAATCTGCTTTTATTCCCCCCTCAAGCATATATGCCTGGGGGGTGTAGCGATAGCCACGGAAGCCTGTCCGTCGGTCAGTCTGTCCGTCCGTCCGTTCGGACGTCCGTCCGTCTGTTTGTCTGTCTGCCAGTCCGTCCGGACGTATTCCTGGTCAACGGAACTCCTCCTACACTTTTGATACAATTAACCAGATACTTGGTGGATATTATCGGCACAGACTGGAGATACGCATGTGCTCTTCCCGTTTAAGGAGGATTTTACTTTACTGAGTTATTGCCCTTTACAGTTCAAAATACTGTAGATTAAATGATATCATCTTGTCAACGCAAGTCCTACTACTTTTGATACGGTTCACATGATACTTGGGCAATATTATCCGCACAATCTGAACATGCAAATGTGCTCTTCCCGTTGACGAAGGATTTTTCCTTACTGAGTTATTGCCCTTTACAGTTCAAAATACTGTCGATTAAATGATATAATCTTGGCAATGCATACGCTCTTCCCGTTGACGGAGGAATTTTCTTCACTGAGTTATTGCCGTTTATAGTTCAAAATACTTTACATTAAATATCTTGTCAGCACAACTCCTACAGTTTGATATGGTTCACATAATACTTGGTAGATATTAGCGGCATGGTCTGGAGATGGGCATGTGCTCTTTCCGTTGACGGAGGATTTTTCCATACTGAGTTATTGCCCTTTACACGTCAAAATACTGTTGACTAAATGATATCATCTTGTCAATGCTTTTCACTTCATACTTGGTGTATATCATCTGCAGAGTCTGGAGACGCGCGCGTCTTTTGATGTAATGTGTTGCACATCACTGATTTCCTACACACAGAATTGCAGCTGTTCTCCTCTTCTCCAGTTCACTGGCACTGGGGGATACACCATCTTAACACATGGCAATATCCATCAACTATGTTATTTAGCTTCATGAGTCATTGGTTTGATGGTATGCATTTCCAGCAAATATTTGGATGATTACTTACTATTCACGACTCGAATTACTCTCCAGGGTAAAATAAAACTAAGAATGTATGCGGACTCTTGTATGGGTTGAGTTGTTATTCCCTCCAGGAACGCCAGATCAATGACGAAGGAAGCAATCACCACAATAGCATCAAAGACCTGTAGCACCGAAACAAAGAATTCAATGGCGCGGTTTAAGTTAATGTGAATTTCACATTGCATTTCAGAGGAAAGAGAATTCATCGTGGGAGAATTATTATGTCGAGTTATATTTTAACTAGAGAAACATAACACGGGCCAATAGAACTGTTCAGTTACACGAATTTATTTTGTCGTAAATTGCTTCCCCGCAAATTTTGCTAGTTCCTGCCAGTGATGTCCATACAATGCTATACTTATTTTCTCAAATCACATACAGAATATGCATGAGAATGAATGGGGACTGTCGAATGTTTTAAGAGACACAGAAATTAATCCTTACCTCTATCTTCTTTGTAATGAATTCCCTCCCTTGGAAGAGTATCTTCATTAATGTCTGAAAAACACACTAGAAACTTTCAAGTTTTTTACTTTGATTTTCTTTATACACACTTAAATAATTATATTGGAATTCCACTCTAATTATTTAAGAGAGTGTACACTGATATATTATGGTAAGCATAGGCGTTATAGAAGAGATGATGTATTTGAGATGGATGGCTGTATATGCACGAAGATAGTTATAAATGAGAGGCAATTAGGAAACTCCAGCTTACTATTAGAATCATCAGATCGGATATTCAGTAACCAGTCATCTTCCCTAAGGAATTTTCGCATTCATAATCGAAGGTCCTCATCCTAGCCCTTTTATGGCCTGGGTTTTTGGGACCTGGGCAGGGGCCAATACGGTCCCCGTAAATATTTTTTTTACCCCTCGAGCCAGGAAACTTACGCTATACCCTTGAGCTTTACCAGAAAATGTTAAAAATCTAAGATGGCCGCTTTGATCACGTCACAGTGAGGCAAAGAGGCATTTTTTGGTCGATTTTTCGGTCAGAAGTTCCGATTTTTTTTATTTTAATGATTTATTCACAAAAACTGGATGATAAACTAGTGAATAATAATCTGATATGAAATAAAATAATTTTTTCACTTTTCCTCGCAGAAAAGCAGGAAGTTTGATGACAAATGACGAAAACATCACTTTTCGAGTATACCACATGGACGCCATGTTGAATTTACCCATGATTCTCTGCTCAGTGGTAATGCAAATAGTCTCAAAATGACCCCAAGACGATAACCTGCAAAGTCACGGAATATCAGCTGTCCATATTTTGTCGTTCTGGATATAGGGTAGAAGGTTTGGTAGGGGTGCCTGCCCCCAGGCCTGGTAGGGATAGAGACATTAGTACCACCACAATCGAACACAAGTTCACTTCTGGCAAGAAAAACGCTGTCAACAGTATTCAATGACGTTGGCGAGACATCCAGATGTTCGTGTAATCAAATCATTGGCCAGAATATTTAGAGTACATCATATCTCAGTCATGCGATGTGGATTTTTAAATAAAATCTAAACTCTTCGGATGGACGAGCATTCACACTCACCAAAACCAGAATAAGCGCAGAGCCTGTAGTGTTTGTCCATGTATATGATGAGCTGTTTTAAACAATGATACTTACATAACAGACAAGGATAGCCAGGATAGTTATACTGGCATAATGGAAAGCATGGGCGATTTTCTGTTGTATGGAATGTTCGTGGTGCCCACCACTATGGTCTCCTGCATGACCGCCGCCTTCAACGGTTAAGTTACTTCCGTCTGAATAAGGTGGCCCGTGCGTCAGCTCGGAATTTGTTGCAACGGCGTCAGCAGCTCTCCGATGTATGGAACTATTATGCGGTATGACCATGTCAGAATGATGACCCATATATGACGACGCTGTACTGCTGGTGTTTACGCCGTGTGATGAGCCATGGTCTCCACCAGCAGCCTCTGTAAGAATTAATGATTTATTGAAACAGTTGAACAATACGGTATTGCACTGAAAACCTATTTTTGTCTTGCGAAGACAGGGGTTTGAAATTACATACATGGATTTGGTAGTGCCATATATTACAATATATAACACCCCGAAGTCCAGATCTTGATCAATGGTGGATGGATGGATGGATGTATACTTTTTGGTTCATTTCCTCACATGTGTTTTATTATGACCACCAAATACTCCAACTGACCTTTTCCACCCTGCTGTTAACCCTATCTGGCTTGGGTAACCTATCCTAACCTGTCCAGTCCTGAGGGAGCCACTTCGCCCCCGACTCCTTCCTAAATAGTTTTCTTATCCCTTGAGCTAGAGAGCGGAAACTTGACACACAATACCCCTGCGCCAAGCTCTACTAGAAAATGTGAAAAAAATTGCCGCTATGATGTCGTCAAAGTGTCATTTTCAAAAAGACCTTTTTGGTCAGATTTTACTATTATTTACTATCACTATTTTTATTATTTATGTGCTTTCTTCGCAAAAACTGCATGATAAATTAGTAAATAATAATCTGATGTGAAGTAAAATGGTTTTTGTCCACATTTCTTCGCAGAAAAGAAGGAATTTTGAAGAAAAATTAAAACATCACTTTTCTGGTCCTTACATGGTCACCATTTTGAATTGATCCATGATCCACTGCTCTGGGCCGTATGCAAATATAATAAACTACAAAGTCACGGAGCGTCAGCTCCCAAGGTTTTGTTGTTCCGGAGATAGACAGTTCGGTGGGGCGGGGGGAGGGGGGGCATAATTCCTCTCCAGGCCTGGTTTTTAATATTGACGTACGAAGATTATGCATCTAACTAGTCTCGAAAGGCGTTGCCTCATTTTTCCTTCCCTACGGCAACGTACAGACTGCAGAATGAGCGCAAACACTATGTGGGGTTAAACTGCATCATTTTCATATACTAGTACACATTTTCACTGTATCATTATTGTATTGTGTCATTTGGTATTACGTCTTCTATTTGTGTATAATAAGCAATAGTTTCATACTGTTATGATACTGTAAGTAACCCTCGTTCTATCTCCCCGTCTATAACTCTATTTTACAGCTGTTAAACTGTGTTACTCAGAATATATAAAATCCACCGAATAACTTGATGTAATAAAGTAAAGCAGTAACTCTGACTAAATACTTCAAATGTTCAAATGTACATTCTGCTTGGTGTTTCTGTAATTTTGTTTCACCGCTCGATAGGGCTGTTTAGTAAAGCTTTCTTAATTATTTCGGTTCGTAACAATATCTTTAGATCAAACTGCAAACATTCGTCTTTATAAGATCAAAATAGAAGCAAGAAGAATCCAAGTAATTTTTCATTTGAAAATACCATAATATGAAGCACATCTTCAGCTTTGTTACTTTAATTGGACAAATTACATATGATATATACCTTTTCTACAGAGATTGCTTAAGTTGGACCTACTTTCATTTTTTTACAGCCAGCTCCATGTTAAAGAATACAGGAAAGCTATTTTAACACTCCAAAATTTCTAACCAAATTGGAAGCAACAAACTCTTAATAAATCTAATTGAGTTCATATTCTTAAGCAGTATTTGGAGAATATGACCCGAATTGGACAAAAATTGTTTAGTGGAGCCTATAACGGAAATTTCGTCTTCAAAACGACTCTCCTAAAATGCAGGTTATTTCCACCGAGCTAACTGTCCAGACGAGTCAGCCTATGTCGTGTTATCAGGAGTTGTCTTCTCTTAACTACTGACGTTGAACATGTGCACCCTAATCTGGATTTTAATTGAATTAATTATAAAGAGAATTTGATAACGATTAAACTCGGTATTGACAGGCGAGGACGGGCTTTTTTTTTCGCATAAACGTATGTCATAGAAGACATGCATTGATTTATCTTGATAGAGTATAGATATAATTTTCAAGGGTAGATCAAGTATAAAAATATCTTTTCGAAACGATAATCCAGTAATGCATCAGATAAAACTGAAAAAAGAGCAATTTTCTTAGATGTCTAGTCGATATACAAACTCTCGTTTGTGAACGTCTCCAACCGTGACACGAGATCATAATGTATAATTACAACTGCGAAGTAATAATACAAAGTCAATTCAAGGAAAATATACTGTTCATCACGTTCACTGATGCCAAGTGACGAGAACATTTCGTTAAAATTGTCCTTTATCATATTAATAGGTTCTGTTGTAGTAATAATTAAAGTCTCAATAATGAGGCCATGATTATGGACGCGGATATTCTCTAATGGACGACGGCTGGATTATGAATGACGGACTAGACGCTTGTAATTGAAGATAACAATAATTAACTTCGCTTGAGCGAACAAAGCCCATAACTATGATATTATTTGAAAATGAGATAAAATTTGCATACCTTTAATAGCATGCATGTCCAAAATGAGTTCCCCTATGACAAGAACGCAGTCAAGAACACAGAGAGCTACCACAACAACCAGTACAGATTTACTGTGTAAGAAATGCTTTCCTTTAGCTCGGAATCTGCAATGGCAAGCATAAATTATTGCTATGAAGTGTTGTTGTGTCATAACAATTCTACTTTCTCTACCAATTGTGAAGGCTGAGTCTAGGTTGTAATTACTCGTATATATTTAACCACTTTCCTTGGATGTAAGGCATATCTAATAATATAGATTTGAGTCAATAGCATTATTCAAGGTGGCATCCTCAATCTATTAACAATAGCTGTGAAGTAAATAATTCAATCCCTCTCTGGGATAATCAAACGTACTTTTCAAATTTGGTTTTTGGTTTCTCATCTTGTGCCCTGATTTCCGACTCCAAGACATCGTCAATTTCGTCTCCTTTCGAATGGAGGTTGGCTATCGCCGAGGACTGCTTCGCAAAACGCTGATGATGAATGATGAAAAATGATGAATGAAACACACATTTGAATCAGTAAATGTACAGATTTGAATTGGTAGATACAATGAATAATAGTTTGTGGTCAAATTCGAATTAAAGTTGAAGCAAATCAGATAGGCGTTAAAAACACAATCCGAAGATCTAGCAAATGATCCGACATTCAGTAGCAAAGCGTCGTCCATGAAGAACGTCTTCGTCTTTCGACATCATTAGCACCAGAATCAATGCAGACATAGGACCAGTAGAATGAAAGTATAAATATAAACGGACGCTGGTTTAATGCATTAAGAGAGTAGACAGCATCAATGCTGTTGTAAAGACGTTTTGAAGTTGAAATTCCACATATCGAACTTCACGAGACAAACATCATTTACTCCTGTTACTGAGGAGAGTACACCTATTACAACACATATAAGGGAAGTGGGAAGAGGTGCCGACATACTGACAGAGTCACATGACTTCACAGTATAGTCTTCCGGTTAACCTATTCTAAAGCACATACCAAGAATCTAAAGATTCGTGATATGTGTTGTATCTCAGGTACGCTTTTATTGTACCTGTTCATGTGGGAACATTACATAGAATCTTCACTATCTCTCAACATAAAAAAAATGATATTTATGACGTTAGAAAGCCAGAAAGTCGCATAATTGTAATTAGATTAAGATCATACTGCATGCCTCTCTGCTAGGCAAAAAGTTAACATTTCAAATACTTTTACCGGAGTGTCACAGTTGGGTTGTTCTCATGTTTTACCTTATGTATCTAGTAACTTCCTTGCTATTTAGAGACTAATCGAGAATGACGAATTTTACATCTGACGCGCTGAAGAAACGTGCCTCAGGTTGTCATATTGTGTCGTAGTTTTAAAGTCATCAATATCATTTAATTTCAATACACAGAAACTCAATATGAAATATTCTGAAGCTCTGTTCACAGGCAGAACAATTTGCTCACAAGTGCATATTCACATGTGTGTATATTTGATTGAGCGCGTAAATATACGATGAAGCATTAACATGGATTTGAAAGCGGGTGAGTAAAACTAGATGCACACCATAATCAAGTTCATCGATGGAATTGTGTACTGCTAAGGTCACCATTGCTCGGAAAACTTGAAAAGTTATTCTTAATTACAGAACATTGTTCGAAAATCACCAGCGACTCAATAACTACTGTTCTACTGTTCAAACCAAAACGTAAAATGATAATCACATTTAATTGCGCAAATCTATAACTTTTCATCAATATACAACCCTATGTGGGCTTCATGTCTAAGGAGTTTTCATTCTTCCTACAGATGTCAGCAATTATTATATTTATTAGAGAGTCTCTCTGTATAAATTGTGATAAGATAAAACTGCATCTTCCCCGATCACGTGGGTGTATATTGCCCGCTGAAACTGCATATTTCACCCCCCATGGAATGTACACCAAAGGGGGATAATTACAAGAGGTCGCCCAGTTCTCGCGCTCGCGCTGCAAACAGCAGATCACGGAGCAGTTCGTCGAGCTGATTTTAGCTGATAAATATTTTCCCCATCTAATTGTAAGTAAAATCGTACCCAAGAACATTATTGGAGTAACTGACAAGCGTCATCGAACAAACTGTACGTGCGTTGCGAGATTTACATGATAGTAGTGAAGCAGCTCTGGATCAGTGTTATCTCGTGCATGATAAATTATGTTGCAGGCGATTGCCCACTAAAAACAACCAACTCAGAAGGATTGCGCTCTTGCAAAGTAAAATATTAAACAATATTGTGCTCGAGGGATAATAGATTAGCACAGAGTTAAGTTGATAGATATGAATAATATGAAATTATTGCCTTGTTGTGAGGAGAATATGCAGTTTTGTTGCCCCTCGGCTGTGCATATTGGCCTCGCCTGCGGCTCGGGCAATATGCACATCCTCGGGGCAACAAAACTGCATATTCTCCTCAAAACAAGTCAATATTTTCATATTATTTTATAGCTCACAAATAAAAAAAATAGCATACTGGCGTATAACACATATATTTCGGGGTTTTTTAAAATTGTGATTCAGTGAACTTTTGCCCTCGTACACATGATACATATCTTATCCATCCGAGCATACCAGTTCTTTATTGCACGGACTGAACATTAGAGCTATACTGATATATGACAAAAATACCTCCTTATAGGTCATTTTTCTACTAATTTTCCATATAATTTTTCCATATGTTCAGCTCCTTTAACGATGGGCTCTTTATGTCATAGTCTTCGCATTGTAATGTATTCCATTTCAATGCATTCATTTTTTATTTCATGATAGTTAAGTTCCGTAAGCAGATTTTCAAACTGCATCACATGAACGTGTGAAGATTCAACATTGGCGATATCCCTGTCTAGTCTAAGCTCCGTGACTGTACATGTAAAATCAAGACCATCTTGTCGTTAGACAGTACCACTCCCACCTTTGAGTGCTATGTTTTGCACCATCGATACCTGGGCGTTGTCAGAGAGAACACGGATAAATTCAATTTGAAGGTCGCCATTTTTCTGGCAGTGTACTTTGATATAGATTTTCATTGTATATTGAATTTTCAAAATACTCTTTTGAGAGGGAATAAATTGCTTTCAAAATAAAGACTATTTCGCCCGAGGAAATATTTCCCGATGCCTTTACTTCAATAGCTACATGTCGTGTTGAAATATATTTATTTATTAATTTGTACGAACATTTGTGAATGAATGAGGAATGACCAAAGACAAGGCCTTTCAATGCACATTGTTCACGCTTAACTGCCCACATAAAAAGTACCCAAGCAATTGTATTCATTGGACATGCTTTGATAACTATTCTAATAACATGACCCAAATCGTATACTCCCTTATTGCAGTCAAATACCACCAGGAAAAAAAACTAAAGTACATACTAGTAGCAAATTGAAGGTCACACAGAACCTTGTATAAGGTGAGATTGTCTAGACTCCTATAGTCCTATAGTATTTTTAGGTCATGTTCAGATAAGTTTTTCTCCTAATTCGTATACTGTGACCCACACATGCAGGCAAATAATCAATCGAGCATTCAAGCGATCAATTTCAGTTCCTCGGTGATTTATGTTAACACAGCGGAAGGCAATCAGTTGACTGTTATAATAGATACATCTTCAATAAAGACGGATGTCTTCACAGATTCTATATTCTCTCATAATTCAGACTTCTGATCCGAATAGGCATAAGCATAAATCGATGTATATATTGATGGTATTGTTTAGCTATTGACAGATTAGCCCAACTCTGCAAAAGGACCCAAATTGTTCGGTTCAAAATGGAACTGACCCAATTTATTTGGGTCAGTCACGCCTATACCCGAAAATGCCTAGTCAATTTGACCCAATCCTTCTGAAAATGAGGTGTTGAACTATATCGGACTGTGAAGAAAGTAAATGGTTTGACGGTGACCTTTATCCCAAGAATAATAAGCCATATCAACCAGGATTGATTTTGATAATGCGGCGGACAATCAAAATGCGTTTTAGTTGTATTTTGATATGCATGAAACGATCCGTATCGGTATCATAATATTCGATTATAAATCATTCTTTTGACAGTGACATGCAATAGATTCCGCATTCTCAGACAATAAGGCGTATCTCACGCTGGAAAAAACCCCTGAGCATTTTCATCAACTTCATTACAAAAGCGAGACACGTACACGTGAATACACAGAAAGCATATGAAGTTAGAAACCCCATGACCAGTAGTTAGTGACGTCTGTGCATACCTGTAGTTGTAGTTAGTGACGTCTGTGCATACCTGTAGTTGTAGTTAGTGACGTCTGTGCATACCTGTAGTTGTAGTTAGTGACGTCTGTGCATACCTGTAGCTCAATAAAATATACAGGACAAACGACTCAAAGGCAACGAAACGTGCCTGGCATCAGTGATGATGGTTTGATGAAGGGGGTTGTCACAATGTATCACCTGTCGAGCTATTCCTTCCTTGTGGTAGTAAATGTCATGTTCCAGTCAGTATGTGACAGGTACACATGTCTTATCACAATCTAGACAGTGACAGGCAACTCTGCTATCATTTATTATAATCTATGGGACCTATCGCCTGTATATTATTCTTTTAGGTATTACCAGCAGGTAACTGTTTACTCGGATAATGTTCTTCACAATGCTTGGTATATGCCGACATACAGAATAAGAGTACGAAGCCCAAATTAAATATCTCTCCACCATAAGGTACATGTATTTCCCCGTCATCGTCATTCATGGAAAGACCATAGCCAAGCCATACACTTAGCATCAAAATAAAAATATCAGTAAGCACATGCTTTCTCCAAAGTTCTCCTCGCCCATTAAATGTTGTTACTGGCTAAGGCGTGACTGTCATGGAAATCACAGCCTCGTTGAATACAATATGACGTCAAAATAGGCAAATTTGGTTATCAAGATGAATTCAGTTTTACAACAATACATGAACTGAAACATTGAAAGGCAAGTTTCCCCCGAGATGAAACAAAGACAACTGTATGTTTCGAGTCCAAATCGTAAATGGTGAACAAACTTTTATATTTGCGTCCGCCCGTCTCCCACGATTTATGCGTAGAATACTATTAAAGTATTGCATGTTGTAGAGTCGGACATTACGATTTGTCAGCTCGGGAAAAGGTGATGTACAACGAGCGCGCACCGAATATCAAATTTGAAAAAAATGGAGACTTTATAATCATTGGAATGAGGATGGTACGGTGAAATAAACATATCTTGTTCAACACTGCGCGATCGTTGTTGATTTCAAGACGCCGTGCCAAGATCGACTGTTCGCTCTCGGCTTGTTTTTCGTATAAATTGGAAGAGTAATGTTCTCGGTGATCTTACGTGCCTTTTCAACAGATGCCAAATTTATTTCAGCCAATAACCAAATCACATTCACTAATTTCTATAAATGAGTCCATCTTCGTTTCGGGTAGTATGCTGGCGCGCGCTATGGCAGACAGCTCTTAATTCAGCGGATGTCGCCGTGGAACATTTGTCATGTTCAAAACTCTGCCGTGGTACATGGCCTTTATTCAACGGTAAGGCAAAATATGATTACATCACCACTGAACATCACGATCTGCAGAATGACACGTGACGGGCTGTCAACCAATGATAGCATTATGAATTTACATGAGGTACATGTATACAAATATTACTTACTGCAGCGTATCATACATTTTCTGAGGTCGCATAGGAAAATAAACTCTGATAGGCTTTATTAAATTTCTTTTTATGTTAAACCAGATACTTCACGGAATAATTCTCATAAAGCTTGCCTTTGAAAGATTAAAAGATAAATTTTCATATGTTGCCTAATGACACAGCTCATAATGTTCTGTATCCACACAGAACTCTGGGGGAAGGTATCATCAATTACATTATTGACATAGTCGACTTAGGCCTGGGAACTGGTAAAAGTCTAAATCGCTAGAGGCAAATGCCATATTTTCTGGTATGAATTTGTAGTATATAATTAAATATTCTAATTTCAACCGTCCACATATTAATTACATCCCCAACGAAAACTCAGGTTCGGGGAACTGATATGGACATGGATATTCTATTTTCAACACTACGAGCACTTTTTTCGGTATTTTTATTAGATTTTCAGGGAATTTAACCGTACGGAGCATGGACGGCTCATAAGGTACAGACCTTTTGGTCTTTGATATATGTTGGCATTGTGGGAAGTTGATGCTGGGTCGACATCGAGCCTTACAGACTAGTATTTTGTGTTAAATGCCGTCATTTTCATCTGACGACGATACAGCTTACCAATCCCCAGTGTACGAGTTGTCACAGCGACACAGCTCACCAATTACCAATATACGAGTTATCGGAGCATTTCCATCATAGCTCTCTAGATTTGTTTCTAATATCGCTTATGGCGGTGCTAGGGGCCGTGTGGTCATGTCATCCAAGTTGCCACATGAACAGGTACAATAAAAGCGTACCTGAGATACAACACATATCGAATCGTTAGATTCTTGGCTTTAGAATAGGTTAACCAGAAGACTACACTGTGAAGTCATGTGGCTCTGTCAGTATGTCGGCACCTCTTCCCACTTCCCTTATATGCGTTGTAATTTTTACCTGGATATGGCGAGATTCTGCTGGTGGACGTTTCGTCCCCGAGGCCCGCCCCCTGTACAGACCTTTTGGTCTTTGATATATGTTGGCATTTGTGGGAAGTTGATGCTGGGTCGACATCGGGCCTTACAGACTAGTCTTTGTGTTAAATGCCGTCATTTACATCTGACGATGATACAGCTCACCAATCCCCATGTACGAGTTGTCACAGCGAAACAGCTCACCAATTACCAGTATACGAGTTGTCAGAGCATTTCCATCATAGCTTTCTAGATTTGTATCTAATACCGCTTATGCCGGTGGTAGGGGCCGTGTGGTCATATCATCCAAGTTGCCACATGAACAGGTACAATAAAAGCGTACCTGAGATACAACACATATCACGAATCGTTAGATTCTTGGTATGTGCTTTAGAATAGGTTAACCAGAAGACTATACTGTGACGTCATGTGGCTCTGTCAGTATGTCGGCACCTGTTCACACTTCCCTTATATGCGTTGTAATTACCATAACCCCAAAAGACCGACGATCCTACCTTAAGTTCTATAGATATAGGTTCAATATTAAATGCTCCTACCATAAGTTCCTGCTCTAAACTGTATAGACAGATCTGTGAATATTATATGGTACTACAAAAGCTCTATTGACATACGCGAGAACAGTTAATGGTCTTAACATAAGCTCTAGAGACAGGGGTGGATATTAAATGACCCTAACTTCAACTCCATATCGACAGAGATGGGAACATTGAATGACCCTACCATAAGCTCCACAGACAGGGGTGTCAACATTACATATTCGTACTATAAGCTCTACAGACAGACGTGTGATCATTGATTCATCTTATCATGAGATCCAGAGACAGAGGTGTGGACATTAAACGGTCCTACCATAAGTTCTATATAGACAGAGGTGTGAACATTAAATCGTCCTACCATAAGCTCTACGCACAGAGACGGGACTATTAAATGGTCCTAATATAAGCCCTATAGAGAGATGAGTGGACATAATATATGGTCTTACCATAAGCTTCATATAGACAGATGTGTGAACATTAAACGGTTCTACCATAAGCTCTGAAGACAGAGGTGTGAACATCAAATGATCCTACCATAATCTCTAAAGACACAGATGTGAATAGTAAATGATCCTACCATAAACTCTATGTAGACAGTGGTGTGATCATCAAATGATCCTACTATGAGCTCTATATAGACGGAGAAGTCAACATCAAATGATCCTAACATAAGCTCTACAGACAGAGGTGTTAACCTGAAATGATCACACCAAAAGCTCTAGGCAGAGATGGGAACATACCAGTTAACGTCATATCCGACATTCAGTAGCCAGCTGGCAATCATAAGGAATTTTAGCTCTTATATTTTTGACCCCTTATCCCTCGCCGTGTCATCTGAATGACCAATCTCCTGTCCCTTGACACACAAAATGAACATCCCGTATCTATTTGGGTCCCAAAGTAAAAAGATAAGTGTGTGCTACGATAAAACTGCGAGGGAAGATTACGATGGAATAAGATCCGCTTAACTGACCACAGAGATCGTAGGCTGGATGGTCAAACATGTAGACTAGTCCTACTTTGTCACAGTAATCAATGGTTTCTATTCTATAAGTTTGGAAATGTGGTAATGATATTTTCGTGAATTTTTTTCCTACCCTCGGGATTCACCTCTGATACAATCCCGGGCACCATTCAGTGACGACAGATAGACTTACACATAAAACATGCCATTATTGAAATTTCTTTGTTTTGAATCACTCTCCCCAACCGCGACATTTGATGCCATTTTTATTTTCTTTCCTTCAAGTCACTCCAGTAACCCGCAGCTATCCGGGCAAACTGTATTGTCCTGGTCCTCAGTGGGTATTAAATGCCCCTTTAAACGTTTTCTTCTCTTTTGGGAATCTAATACCATCATCAGTACATAGCTTAAGTGTTACAGTTACCGTTAAATCCCACTTTTTAAAATATTTCTTGAAAGCGATAGCTATCTTGACAAAGTTACATGAATTACAAGCGTCGGGTCCGTCATTCATAATTCAGCCGTCGTCCATTAGAGAATATCCGCGTCCATAATCCACAGACCTACTCCATATAACAGTATTAGCACCAAATTCAAAAAGACAATCATAGTATACATAAACATAGGCTTGTTTCCTGCAAGAGAGAAGCGGTCAACAGTTTTCAGTGATGCCGGCAAGACATCATGATGTTCCAAAAATATCAAATCCGTATCGCTGATCAGTATTCTTAATCCATAATATTTGTTGTAAAGTCGTAATCTAAAGAATGATGTATCTCAGACACGCTTTGATTGTGCCTGTTCATATGAGTACCTTGAGGATCTTGAAGTACATGGGTTCATACGGCCCCTAGCCCCGGGTTAAGCGGAATTAGACACAAGTTACGAAACGTAACGCCATAGATCTTGGACGCTACGCTCGTATTTTGCTATCAGCATGCGATATGTATCGCCAAATTTGAGAATCTTTGAATGGAGGCGCTTGGTGGTGTAGCCCTGTTTTATAAGTTTCTGCAACAATGTTTGATGACGTTCCGATGTTGCTGATGTTTTGTGACGTTTTGTGACATGAAAAACGACATAATTCGGTCCTAAATGGGCGTTTAACGTCATTTCAGATTTCATTACTTTTCGTCCAAATCAATGGGAGTGCGGGTCAAACAACCAGAGAGGTTTGATAACATTTTAGTAATAAAAGATAGCTTAAGAAGATACCTCCTGTCATCTACCGTACTTTTATCTCTATGTCACCGTCAGACGGATATGGCCGTGCTGACCAGTTATTTCATGGAACAGACGTTACCGAGCAAAATGTGGTCAGAGCTACCATAAAAGAGATAGTCAACCAGAGAGAACATTGTCAGTAACATCTGTGCCATGAAATATATCTGGTCCGAGCGACCATATCGTTCTTATAATGAAAAGGAAAATGATGATAAGAGAGACAGCAGACGATACATGTATACTTGTTGCAGTGAACGAGCGAACATGAGCCAGTCATAAGCTCCATGACGTCACTTCGGTATGCTCTATGGGATTTATATTACAGATTTAGGTTCTTGCATATATGTGTTAATTGTATTTAATAAAACAAGAGAGTATAGTAGAATGGTATATAGGATGAGCAACATAACCACGGACAAGGCATTATGTGAGAATTTCTGATGCAATAAACTTACTTAATTATTCGACACATCTGCTTTCCGTGTATGAAACATGTAATTTCTCAGTGCACTAATATGAAAAGTTTCGATGATCCACGTGGGCGGACAAATGGTTGACAAGTTAGTTAAATTTCCCTGACTCTAATTATTTCTCATTTCCATGACGAGTTGGGCTAACCCCTAACCTTCACCTAATACGAATTTACAACTCATGAAGCTGAATTTTTTTTAAGCCAGTGTTTACACATCTGTCATAGTTAAAAGCCAACTAGATTCCTTGTACGTAATATCCCAATTACGAAGTATAATATAGGTGAGGTGTGTATGTGTCATCACGTAAGATGCACTTCAACTATGCATGCAAAGTTAATGAGAATCTCAAACAGCAAATACAGGGAAGACTTCCGGTTGGAGCTCATCCCCACTATATTCGTACAACAGTTGGACAACAGATAATAGATTATTTTGTCTGTGTGTGTGTGAGCCAATATTGGGTCCATCCTTCAAGTAGGAGAACACAAGCGCAATCCACTGAGATTTGTTGAAAGAAATCTTGTTTTCCGTCCACACTGAATTTTCTTCCTTAGTTAGATGGAATGCCGAGTATTTTTATATTTCTAATTTTCTCTCCTTTGAATTATTATTCATTCCAGATACGCAAATTTTGTATTTCTCTCTCACTTTTGCTTCAATTACAACACATATAAGGGAAGTGGGAAGAGGTGCCGACATACTGACCGAGTCACATGACTTCACCGTTTAGTCTTCTGGTTAAGCTATTCTAAAGCTCAAGACAGACGACCCAAACTGAGTAGTCCCTCTTGCGAAGATAGTCGTATCAGATATATGTCATATTGGTATTTCTTTCCAAATTTGCCATGATCAAATTTCTCTCCTTTGAATCATTAGTTACGTCAGATAGTCGGTTTGATATATATTTTCCACCCATTTTCGATCGAGACCGGTATTCCAAACGGATTCTAAATGTTAAGTTGAGTCAATAAGCATCTCCTACTTTCTCTCGCCTAAATTTTTAGTCAGATATGTCAGTTTGGATTTTCTCCCTAGGTTTGCTCTTCAACACTTACACCATACTGAGTTGTTACCTCAGGTAGGTAGAATGGCATTATCAACTTTCTCTTATTTAATTTTTTAGTCATGTCAGACAACTACTCTCTTTCAAACTGGCCTATCTGATATGACTAAAATTCAGGTCCATGCTCCATGTAAGAGAGCACGAGATTGGGCCATTAATTACCCCTCATTGTAAGACGACAGTGTAAAAACGACACTTTGAAAGATATGTATATTATGTAGTTTGTCTCAATAGGGGCATTACCCCCTTCCATAAGACGACAGTGTTAAAACGACACATGTG
Source organism: Hanleya hanleyi (assembly GCA_036873755.1). Taxonomy (NCBI): domain Eukaryota; kingdom Metazoa; phylum Mollusca; class Polyplacophora; order Lepidopleurida; family Hanleyidae; genus Hanleya; species Hanleya hanleyi. The sequence goes on along the minus strand of JAVTVY010008095.1, from coordinate 24,816 downwards.
AGGTACCAGGACTATTCTCCTCCCAGGACGATTTTCTATAACGACACTGTAAAACGACACTTTCATTGAATCATCTAAGTACAGCCATGCTTAGAAATATTGTCAGGGCCATTCTCAGTTGTAAGATGAGAACGATAGTCTAAAAACGACACTTTGAAAGCGATGTATATTTTTTAAAGCGACACTTCATCAGATATGTGTATTTCATAAAGCGACAGTCTAAAAACGACATTATTTCTCTATACTTTCCATGATGGCACAGTGTATGGACACTCACCTTGAAAGACGACAGTGTAAAAACGACACTTTGAAAGATATGTATATTATGTAGTTTCTCTCGACAGGGGCATTACCCCCTTCCATAAGACGACAGTGTTAAAACGACACATGTGAGGCACCAGGACTATTATCCTCCCAGGACGATTTTCTATAACGACACTGTAAAACGACACTTTCACTGAATCATCTAAGAACAGCCATGCTTAGAGATATTGTCAGGGCCATTCTTACTTGTAAGATGACAGTCTAAAAACGACACTTTGAAAGCGATGTATATATTTTTTAAAGCGACAGTTCAAAAGCGACACTTCATCAGATATGTATATTTGATAAAGCGACAGTCTATAAACGACATTATTTCTCTATGCTTTCCATGATGGCACAGTGTATGGACACTCACATTAAATGGAATATAACAGCGATACTCTCAAATATTGTCAGGCTTAACTTATATCCCAGATGACGATACATTCTAGCCACATTTACACTAAATGAAATAACATACTGTCAAATGGACTGTTAAAGTAACGGTACTTCAACATCAAAAGCAGGTGCATCAACTGAGTACAATACAGCATCAAAGTCGTGTAAAATATACCTTTCATGCAGTCCTTTTCTTATGCAGCAGCTTGTGCAAATTTTACCTCGTTTTCACATGGCCTTAATTGCTACCCACCAATGCAACAAACAGAAATAACTTTTTCAAATTTATTCTCTTTGCAACTTCCTTTCTTCAACATAAACATGCATTGTTTACTGTACAATTAAATGACATTCTGATCAATGGGCATACAATTCCTTGTTATCTTCTTCATATAAATATACACGACTACATCACATTCTCATCAACGGGTATACAACTTCACATAACATGGAAATGCACATCTTCGCTAGTCAAATCCACTACATCATGAAATTTCTTACGGGGCCTTGGTGTTCATACTAGCTAAATTGACTTTTCCATTATCCTACATGTATCTAGTGGGACTTAAAATCACCAGCACTTATTCTTAGTGGCAGTGGCATCCTGCTCATGACTTAGGTTTGCCGTTTCTATTTCCAAATCGAAAAACACCAAGGCGACCTAGGCAAATCCATGATAGTAAAAATGGAAAATATGTACCAATTACGGTAACCATATATCACACCTTTCTCATCAGACTTACAGCTTATAATAGGCCTACTAACATTAACATAAAATAACCCATTCAAACTTTTACTGTTATGATATAACTGCGTAACTTAATCAGACCATTTCTGTTTTCCTCGGCCTAACTGCGAAAGTATCTATCGCTGGAGTTACTGGGGTTCCACAATTTTGCAGGGTAAATGTAAAACAGAAAGAATAAATTGCCGGAGTTATGCAGTTATGCTGGAAAAAGAATCATACCTGGTGCATCGAATGATGTTACGCAGTTATGCTGAGAAAAAGCGAAAGGGTCTTACGAAGGTATGCTGAGAGAAAGAAAAAAAGGGTCTAATAAAAAGAAGTGGTTTTTACTGGAGGAAATATTGTTTCAGTTGTAGATGGTATTTCTAGGTTAAACACATGCTGCTGATTACATGCACATGTACTGTCAGGCAGTCATACATTGCTCAATAATTATATAGCATTTCTTGGTTTAACATAAACATTACTCTATTCTTCACTGGCACTAGTATTTCTAGGTTTAACAGATACATGAAGTGTTTCACGGATTGAATGTTCATTCAGTCTCTCTACATAACCCACCGACTCATAGCATTTCTCGGTTTAACAGATACAGTAGGTACAAATTCTTACAGACTCCATACCATTTCCTGAGTTATGCATCAAGTTACTCAATTATGCTCAACAAAGGGGAATGGTCCATAGTCAAAAGTAGTGCTGGTAGGAAAAGTGTGGTCTTTAGCTGAAGTTAAGCTGAGAAATAAAGAAAGGGTCTGACGAAGTTAAGCAGTTACACTCCCAGGAAAAGAGGTTTATAGCTGGAGTTACGCTAAGCAAAAGAGAAAGGGTCTGACGAAGTTACGCAGTTACGCTCTCATGAAAACAGGTTTATAGCCGGAGTTACGCTAAGCAAACGAGAAAGGGTCTGACGAAGTTACGCAGTTAGGCTGAGCAAAAAAAATGGTCCAGCGCCGAAGCTACGCAGTTACGCTGTCCGAAAGAAGTCAAAAGCTGGAGTTACGTAGTTACGCTGTCTGAAAGAGAGGTCTTTAGCTGGAGTTACGCAATTACACTGTCAGAAAAAGAGAGAGGTATAGCTGGAGTTACGCTAAGCAAAGTTACGCAGTTACGCTGAGCAAAAATAAATGGTCCATTGCCGAAGTTACGCAGTTACCCTGTCTGAAAGAGAGGTACACACCTGGAGTTACGTAGTTACGCTGTCAGAAAAAGAGAGGGGTATAGCTGGGGTTACGCAGTTACACTGAGAAAAAGAGAAAGGGTTTGACGAAGTTACGCAGTTATGCTGAGCAAAAATAAATGGTCCATTGCCGAAGTTACGCAGTATCGCTGTCTGAAAAAGAGGTCTGTAGCTGGAGTTACGCAATTACGCTGTCAGAAAAAGAGAGGGGTATAGCTGGAGTTACGCATTTACACTGAGAAAAAGAGAAAGGGTTTGACGAAGTTACGCAGTTATGCTGAGAAATAAAGGAAATTCGCCGAACTACGCAGTTACGCTGACCAAAAATAAATGGTCCATCACCGGAGTTACGCATTTATGCTGTCCGAAAGATAGGAGTTACGCAGTTACGCTGAGAAAAAGGGAAATTACACAGTTTCTCAGGAAAAGAGAGGGTTTTTTTTGCCAGAGTTACGCTGTTGGAGAAAGAGAGGGCTGTAGCTGGAATTGCGCAGTTATGCTGACAAAAAGAGATCGGGCTGGCAAAGTTACGCATTTACGCTGAGAAAAAGGGGAAAAGTGTTACTGTATAAGTAACTATAGGCCTACTCAAGAACATACTACTATTGTAACATTGAGCAGAAGTCCATTGTATATCAGGCTTGCTATCTCCATGGATATGTTTGTCCCAGCTTTCGTGACTTCTTACATGAAAGAATGACCCACATAACATAGGCAGAACATGAGAAAACAATTAATATACATGCACCTGTGCACATGTACAACATGTTGCAAAAGTAGATTTGTACAAATGGTATGGGAATGCACCTGATAATATTTCCAAGCACTGCTGTCACATCATTTAATCAAAGTGTCGTTTTTAGAGTGTCGCTGTAGAAAATATACATATCTTATGAAGCGTCATTTTAACACTGTCGTCTTACAAGTGACAATGCCCCTGGTAATATTTTCAGCCATACTTACAATATATAATTCAATGAAAGTGTCGCTTTTAGTGTGTCGCTGTAGAAAATATACATATCTTATGAAGTGTCGTTTCCCAGACTGTCGCCCTGGCAGGAGAATAGTACTGCTCACCCATATGTGTCGTTTTAACACTGTCGTCTTACAAGGAACAATGGTCCGCATAATATTTCCAACCATAGTTGTTACATGTATAGGTTTCAATGAAAGTGTCATCTTTAGAATAATTCATATACATGTACATGTATGATTCCACACAGGGAGACCTCCACCAGTCGCGAAGATCCACTGTATATAATAACACAGAGCATTGCTGTCATATCATTTAACATAGGCAGAACATTAATCAATATAATATAAATTGGCTATTTCAAATGAGAAAACAATTAATATACATGCACATGTGTACATGTACAACATGTTGCAAAAGTAGATTTGTACAAATGGTATGGGAATGCTCCTGATAATATTTTGAAGCACTGCTGTCACATCATTTAATCAAAGTGTCGTTTTGAGAGTGTCGCTGTAGAAAATATACATATCTTATGAAGTGTCGTTTTAACAGTGTCGTCGTACAAGTGACAATGCCCCTGGTAATATTTTCAACCATGCTTACAATATATAATTCAATGAAAGTGTCGTTTTTAGTGTGTCGCTGTAGCAAATATACATATCTCACGAAGTGTCGTTTCCCAGACTGTCGCTCTGGCAGGAGAATAGTCCTGCTTCTCCATATATGTCGTTTTAACACTGTCGTCTTGGAAGTGAGAATAGACCTGATAACATGCCCAACCATCACTGTTACACGGTTCAATGAAACTGTCGTTTTTAGTGTGTTGCTGTAGAAAATATACATATCTTATGAAGTGTCGTTTCCCAGACTGTCGCTCTTGCAGGAGAATAGCCATGCTTCTCCATATATGTCGTTTTAACACTGTCGTCTTACAAGGGACAATGGTCCGCATAATATTTCCAACCATCACTGTTACACGGTCCAATGAAACTGTCGTTTTTACAGTGTCGCTGTAGAAAGTATACATATCTTATGAAGTGTCGTTTCCCAGACTGTCGCCCTGGCAGGAGAATAGCCATGCTTCTCCATATATGTCGTTTTAACACTGTCGTCTTACAAGGGACAATGGTCCGCATAATATTTCCAACCATCACTGTTACACGGTTCAATGAAACTGTCGTTTTTACAGTGTCGCTGTAGAAAGTATACATATCTTATGAAGTGTCGTTTCCCAGACTGTCGCCCTGGCAGGAGAATAGTGCTGCTCCCCCATATGTGTCGTTTTAACACTGTCGTCTTATAAGGGACAATGGTCCGCATAATATTTCCAACCATAGTTGTTACACGTACAGGTTTCAATGAAAGTGTCATCTTCAGAAAAACTCATATACATGTACGATTCCACACCTAGGGAGACCTCCATCAGTCGCTTAAGATCCACTGTATATAATAACACAGAGCATTGCTGTCACATCATTTAATTAGAGTGTCGTTTTTAGAGTGTCGCTGTAGAAAATATACATATCTTATGAAGTGTCGTTTTAACACTGTCGTCGTTTAAGTGGCAATGCCCCTGGTAATATTTTCAACCATGCTTACAATATATAATTCAATGAAAGTGTCGTTTTTAGTGTGTCGCTGTAGAAAATATACATCTCTTATGAAGTGTCGTTTCCCAGACTGTCGCTCTGGCAGGAGAATAGTCCTGCTTCTCCATATGTGTCGTTTTAACACTGTCGTCTTGGAAGTGAGAATAGACCTGATAACATTCCCAACCATCACTGTTACACGGTTCAATGAAAATGTCGTTTTTAGTGTGTTGCTGTAGAAAATATACATATCTTATGAAGTGTCGTTTCCCAGACTGTCGCTCTTGCAGGAGAATAGCCATGCTTCTCCATATATGTCGTTTTAACACTGTCGTCTTACAACTTACAAGGGACAATGGACCTGATAATATTTCCAACCATAGCTGTTACATGTACATGTTTCAATGAAATGTATGATTCCACGCAGGGAGACCTCCACCAGTCACGAAGATCCACTGTATATAATAACACAGACAATTCTCGTGCTCTCTTACATGGAGTAGCAACCAGTAAACTGATTTAAAATTTGAAGAAATACATTTTAATTCGGAATCATTTGAACTCCTTGATATAGAAGGTGAAAGTATGGATATTCTCTATAGTCGATATATAGAATGTGCCTCATCGTTTGATAAGCCGACTATTGTGATGCAACGTCACAACTCGGGAATACAGTATTAATTTGAAGCGTAACTTGGATTTTCGAATCTGACCAAAAAGGTATCTTGCCAACTGGAACACAAGAGGAACCTGGGTACCAATTTGAGAAAGATCCAGGCAGTATTTCCTGAGAAATGACTATAAAGTTTCATGGGGAAATCCAAGATGGCTGCCTGGTGGCCATATTGGATTTTCAAATCGGACCAGAAAAGGTATCTTGCACAACTAGACCCCAAGGGTAACCTGTGTACCAAATTTGAGAAAGATCCATGCGGTACTTCCTGAGAATTCACGATAACAAGTTTCATCGGGAAATCCAAGATGGCTGCCTGGTGGCCATATTGGATTTTCAAATCGGACCAGAAAAGGTATCTTAAACAACTAGACCCCAAGGGGAACCATGCAGTAGTTCCTAAGAATCACGATAACAAACTTTCATGGGGAAATCCAAGATGGCCACCTTATAGCCATATTGGATTTTCGAAGGTGTCTTGCACAATTAGACCTCAAGGAAAACCTGTGTACCAAATTGAGAAAGATCCATGTAGTACTTACTGAGAAATGACGATAACAATGTTTCATGGGGAAATCCAAGATGGCTGCCTGTTGGCCATATTGGATTTTCGATTCGGACCAGGAAAGGTATCTTGCACAACTAGACCCCAAGGGGAACCTGTGTACCAAATTTGAGAAAGATCCATGCAGTACTTCCTGAGAATTCATGATAAAGTTTCATCGGGAAATCCAAGATGGCTGCCTGGTGGCCATATTAGATTTTCAAATCGGACAAAAAAGGTATCTTGCACAACTAGACCCCAAGGGGAACCTGTGCACCAAATTTGAGAAAGATCCATGTAGTAGTTCCTGAGAAATCGCGGTAACAAAGTTTCATGGGGAAATCCAAGATGGCCGCCTTGTGGCCATATTGGATTTTCGAATCGGACCAAAAAAGGTATCTTGCACAACTAGAACCTGTGTACCAAATTTGAGAAAGATCCATGAAGTAGTTCCTGAGAAATCGCGGTAACAAGAATTGTTTACGGACGGACTGACTGACGACAGACTGACTGACTGACGACGGACGAACGACGGACGGACGACGGACCACGGACGAAAAGTGATTTGAACAGCCCACCATCTGGTGATGGTGGGCTAAAAATATAGGTTGGTGTCCATTTTTTGTAGACAACGTCAAGTGGACTGACCCATGCTCAATTTGATAACACAGAAATCATAGGGAATAGCCCTAGTTTTGAAGCATATTCATGAAAAAATCATATAAACTTTTTTAACTTTTTCTTATATTCTAAATGTTTGCAGATAATCACATTATCTATCAAAATTTATCAAATTGGATGGATGTTGGTGTGCAAAATTCTCGGCTAGAAGGCTTTTAAAGGAAATCCCCATCTCTTAACCTAGGAAAGGGAGATAATCCGAAAGGAAAAACAGGCAAAATGGCTGCCAAAGCCAAAAACCACCAGCGGACATCCTTAAGATATGCTAAAACGACAGAAAGATTAACGTTCAATAACGTAAAAAGTTCGCTAGTCGGACATGCAGAGTTGACTCCTTTTCATCTGTTCCACAACGAACAATAAACTGGGTCAAATAGTTAGCTGGAATTCTGACGTTCAGGTTTCTGTGGTTATAAAGCTTTCGATGATAATCTTTTTCTTATCTTCATCTGCAAATTCGTTTTACATCCGTGGATATTATCAAAGAACGCCTGTGCGAGGAGAGGTACAATAACAGTTGTCGCCCATCCTTCACGAGTTCAACAGGACATCTCCGTCGGCTCCAGTACAGAGTGAGTGAACATTTTTCGGCTGTAGATCCATTTATGCAACCCATCCGAACCAGTCATAAAATAATAAAAGAGTGATCAAGACCTAAAGATTTATTCTGAAACGTTTTGAAGAGCCAAAACATAAGGGAAATTTATTTATTTTTTTACTATGAAGTAGGCTACCATCTGCAAATTGTCCGGTACTCAGTCAGTCAGTGAGTGATTCCATCCGAATCCTTTCGTCGGCATAATAAGGAGAACCGTTGACATTAGAACCTTGATTTTTGGCATGAACGTGTATTAGGGCATTGTTACCATTAAATTTTGAGCTGACCGAATTCTGACGAAAATTTAATTTATAATTTTTTTATATTATTTATTGATGGCTCAGAGAGTGCACTGTCATGCCCATCGGGAACCCTTGGCTGTATGTTTCACTGTGACTTTTGAAGGTTTCCTGATACGGCATATCACGTTGAACACACCGGTTCTCGTAAAATCACCGAAGTTAAGCGACTTTTAGCCCGGTCAAGACTTGGATGGGTGACCTCGTGCTGTACTGCTGGGCTGATAAGTGTCCAGGGTAATAGGAACTGAGGGCGATAATAGTTGCTACGCTAATGACTCACCAGCGGTGACATCTGGGAAAGTTAACAGTACCCACTGTCAATTAGAGAATGCTATACAAATTCTTTCACGGTAGCATATAGGACCCCCAAGTCATATCATGTGTACACACTTAAATCATATCAAACACTACTTCGTAGGTCCTGTGACGTTAGACACACTGCCATGTGCATTTCTTGCTGCCGCCTATACTTACAACATTAAGTTGAGCTAAAGTAACTCGTGGTGCGCATTGCACGATGGGAGGAAACATGACCGATTTCCAAACTGTCCAACGATCAGGCGCGGCGGAGCCGGGGGGGGGGGGACAAGCGGGGGCCCGGCCCCCCAATATGAAAAGAGAGGGGGCCAAGGACCACTTTGGCCCCCCCCAATAATTTTAACTGACGTGCCTTGAAATGGGTCAGATATGTGAAGAAAACCGTCTGAAATTCCAAAATTTTCTGGGGGGAGTACCCCCGTCCCCCCGATCACATCTACAGAAGCTCCAAGTATTGACCGTGTTTACATTTGAAACACTGGAATATGCGATCATGCCTCAACTTCTCCATGAAGTTCGTTTTGTCTAATCAACGAACAGCACAATGTCCACCAATAATTTGCGTTTATAAAGCTCTCCGCCTATTTCGCCGACAAATAACCTTTACTGAGCACCGGACACTGCAGTCTCCAGGCATAAAAGTATCTACGCCTTGCGGAAAATAAAAAAAAATAATTGTGTGAAGATGATCTCCTTGTTGTGTGTATACTACCAGTATGCCAGAACACTATACCCTTATTCGTTGAATATTTACAATGGTCGTGTACTGTTGTGTTCATACTGTAACTTTTCACTTGGGTGGGTGGGTATAGTTGACAAATATCATCGGCGAATTATTTTCGAAGCAACGTGGGGGAAATTTCATTGAAGAACGCCGATTTGATTTTTTTTAAAAACTTTTATGAGTCGGTTTTATTGCGAGATATGCTATCCCTTTCAAAGTTCTGAGAAGCGCCAAAGTGCGTTAAATCAAGTCTAAAATTCCAAAATTTTCCGGGGAGGACCCCCGCACCCCCCGTCTGAGGGAGGGGGACACCCCCTCCCTGTCCCACCCCCGTTTGGCCCCCCCCATTATTCAAGTCGCTCCGCCGCACCTGACGATCTATTTTCCTCTCGAAACTTCGCTTCGCTCTCGTCCCAGTGGCGCTACTCGCGCACACAACGCGCTCAGACAATTTCGTTTGAAACAGACTTCGCCTGCAGGTGTTGCACGTGCGCCCTTGACTGCGTTGGTATATATGTGCACGCGCGTCATCGACAGCATTGGTTTATGAGAAATCTTAATCGATATACCAACTGAAACTTGAAATACGAGCTGATACACTTGGGTAATTAACCAATCAAAACTCCACAGTTTACTCTGAAATGTGACAAGATTATGTACGGTCTGTGGTTATCATTTCCCATTCTCGTTCTGCGAGATTCGTTTTTGCGAGAAGGGTCTCGTGCGTAAATGGTAGACATCTCCCCCAAAATTCGGGGGTGATTAGACACGTATGATTTTCGCGTATCCTCATTTACCTGTTTCTATCAAATGTTTCTATAGATATGTGAAAAGATGCATTAGAAGCCTGTAAATTATTTCAAAGAGATTGGTCCATAGCTCATGCCAAAGTGCCAAAGAGATTGGTCCTCGCTCCCAGTACCCAATGATGACACGTGCCAAAAAATAAATAAAAAAATACTACAAAACAAAGGCGGAGGATCCTCCATACATTCACTTTCAGACTAACATGCTCAATTCTCTTGTATTATAACAACCGACATAAGTACAGTTTCTAGAAATCTTGAAACTCCTGAAACTTAGATTATATCTTGGTGTTTTTCAGTCTCCCTTTTCCGATCTTTTTCGCTCAGATTCGAAATTCTGTAAACCAAATTACAAATCAATCGTTTGTTCTTAGTAACAATGGACAAAAATATCCTCTAGTCATTAGCTTACAATTATCGGACAATGGTGGGCGCCAAGATCCTTCAGGATCTCTCGTTGAGGAATATATATGATATTCTGTCACGTCCTTGATACTTTGGATACTCCATGCATTCATATATTTCTCACACAGGCATTGAAAGTGTTTGATCGAAACTTCAATTGCATAGTTCGATGGAATGATTTCTAAATTACGGCGATTTTAAACCACATGAATGGAAATTATTTGTGTTACTTTGCGGTATGGTTGTTTGGATTTGTTTTCTTAGTCTCGTCATTTAGAACACGATAGGAAGTGTCCCGGCACGAAACGGTGAAATTTTTGAAAAAAGTCACCGAGGCCTGGGTAGGCTCATATAGACCCATATACTGGGATATAAGCCCAATGTATGTATAAATCCATACGGGTGGACATGTTGGAGTCTAGGTGAGTCCCTGGTGGTCCAATGGTGTCGTATGAGGTCTTATTTTGAAGCTCTCATGCAGGAGCACTTGACTACACTAATGGTTCGTCCGTGTTCAATAGTCTGCGCATGCGCAGCCTGGCCGTATTAGAGAAAGCAGGCATTTTTGGGTGTGTGTGTGGGTGTGTTTGGGTTAGAGATGGGCTATTCACGGTTCGAATGGGTCGTGTGAGGTATCAATGTGAAGCCTATGTGAGGGAGCCTCTGATGGCGTGGATGTGGGGTAGAAATAGGGTCATTCTGCGCATGCGCGGTAGCCAAAGGGTATGGAAATAGACGTTTTTGGGGTCTAGGCGAGCCCTATTGACCTTTGACCTCAGAGATTTGCATATGACGTCACTTCCGGTTTGGGTGATGACGCGTGACCTTTGGACATGTCCAGACTTGTCTGTGTTTGTCATGTACTGGGGTTGCGCAAGTGTGTGTGACGTCACTTCCGGTTTGGGTGAATTCACCCGGATGTAAAAATGACGTCACTTCCGGTTTGGGGGAATGGAGCGTGACCTTTGGACATGTCCAGACTTGTCTGACCGCCATTATTGGAAAATGGCGGATAATGGCGGAAGGTGACCGCCATTGTGGGAAAATGGCGGCTAATGGCGGAAGGTGACCGCCATTGTGGGAAAATGGCGGATAATGGCGGAAGGTGACCGCCATTGTGGGAAACCCCCACAGACAGGTCAGTACATGCATTCCTATGATGTTCACGCATAATAAAAGGATTGATCTGTAATCTGTGTTGTTGTTGTTGTTCTCTTTTTTGGACTAACCCATCAGAATAGTACGTATCATGGACTACACCCGACGTCTAGGCGCGCATGTGTGACCTGGTCTATAAAACACGTCTCTCTGGATCTCACACCTTCATTTCTACGGTTGCAGAGCCATGACGGAGATCCAGCCCTATGCGACTCGCATTTTACAGCATGCCACCGTGGTTAATTCACTCACGGGTTACCGAGCAGTGGTCCGGTCCATGTTTGCAGATGGCGACGACAACGAGGGGCGACGGCAGATCCTGAACGAGTTCACAGAAGCGGTCCTCGACAGAGTGCACTCGATGGAGAGGTATGCCATCACTCACCACTACTGGACTATGACAGCCATCCTTGATGCTCGGGCTATGGACCACGAGCGCTCACGCCGGAATCAGCGACGGCTGGCTGGCCTAGTCATGGTCTGTGCCCTATTGACCCTGGCGCTGTGGCATTGACAGTGGGACCTGACTATAAATACGAGGGTCAGACAGAGTGTGTGTCATTCAACGATCGTCATTGGAGCAAGCATGTCACCAGTCCTACGAGCCATCCTTAAAGTCACCCTCGTGGAAGACCGTGGAGATGTTTGCTGGTCGTCCGCTGAGACCGTATCGAATACGGTTACGCTACACCGTGACGGCTGGACCAAATTTAAACGGGTGTTGAGCGGCGAGCTCGATGGACACCTCATCCACATAGACAATGCCATCTACGTATACCGTGGACCCTTCTTCCCCCGCCTGGGCCGCTACCAAGACCCTACGCGAAGCTTCACCCTAGACCCCGATCTGTGGACAGCCTTCGAGAAAGTGGTGCCTATCGTGGACCAGCTGTTTACACCGGACGAGCGGTCATCAGATGAGTTGGAGTGGGCTCGTGCCCTGAGAGAAGCGGCGGCAGAACCCAATGAACAAATGTCTAGCCATGAACCAGACGACGATGCCATTGATTGCCCGGCTAGACTCAGTCAGCCCAGTGACATGACCACCTGATCCTTTGATCTCACGGGGTTCTCCCTATAAATACGAGAGACAGTCAAATCTGGTACAATTTCCGTACTGACCATGGCGGAGCATATAATACTGGCGTATCTCAGCTTGACCCCCGAGGTTTTCCTGCACGTGTATGCGGATAAGGTCGATATCATGGAGGAGGTGGGAGACATCTGTGATGCGGACCCTACACAACCGTGCCCGGCTCACATTCGTCTGTCCCGAGAGGGCTGGACCAAATTCAAACGGGTGTTGTCTGGTGAACTGGACGGCGACCTCATCCACTTGTGTCACGATGTGTACATCCGACGCGGCCCTTTCTTTGCTCAATTGGCTCGGCTAGATGGGGGTACAGTGCATTTTACCCTTCACCCTGATCTATGGTCTGCATTGGAAGATGCCGTGGTAGATGTGGATCAAGTGCTTATCAAGCGGTCGTCAGACGAGTTGGACTGGTCATTTACCATGGACACTGTGGAAGCCAACGAAGAAAATCAGAAAGAAACTCCGGCCCAAGATATACCCGTTATAAATAAACGATAGAGCCAGGGTCCATCATCATTTGTCACCATGAAGCGCTGGGAGAAGGTGTTGGATAACTTATACTACAGTCCCGACAGTCCGGCGGCCTATAGTGCATTGTCGGCTCTCTATCGAGCGGCCAAACCCCAGGGGATACAACGTGCCCAAGTCCGAGATTGGTTAAGAAAACAAGACACCTATACCTTACATCGAGCTGTCCGTCGCCATTTTCTACGGAACCGGGTCATCGTGGGAGGAATAGATGCCCAGTGGCAAGCGGATTTGGTCGATATGAGCGCCTTTGCCAAACACAACGATGAGAATCGGTATATCTTGACGTGCATCAATATCCTATCGAAGTATGCGTGGGTGGTACCCATCCGGACGAAAACGGGGGCGAATCTCATAGCGGCGTTCAAGGACATCTTCCAGACCGGGCGCAAACCTTTGTATTTGCAAACCGACGAAGGCACGGAATTCCTCAACAGACCGTTCCAACAGTTTCTGAAAGCCCAGAAGGTGTTTTTCTTCCATACGTACAACGAGACCAAGGCTTCCGTGGTGGAAAGGTTCAACAGGACATTCAAAGGCCGCATGTATAAATATTTCACCTATAAGAATACAAGGCGGTACATCGATGTTCTCCCGAAACTTGTGAGTGGTTACAATCGAGCCTATCACCGGAGTATAGAGAGAGCCCCCATTACCGTGACCCAACGCAATGGAGCCCAAGTCCGGCGTGTCTTGTACCCCAGGCAATCGCAGCGAACGACGAATGCGGTGTTCAAGGTCGGGGACCCTGTACGGATCAGTAAAGTCAAAGGTCAATTTGAGAAAAGTTACTTGCCCAATTGGAGCGATGAGCACTTCCTGATTAAACGGCGCCTACCCCGACAGCAGCGAGTCTATGAACTGGAAGATCTTCAAGGGGAACCGTTGCTAGGGACATTTTACGAGACGGAATTACAGCCTGTCGTAAAAACACAGCAAGACTACTACACGGTGGAGCAGATTTTGAAAACGGAACGTCGACGTGGCAAACTGTTTCATTTCGTCAAATGGCAAGGCTGGCCCAGTTCCTTCAATTCCTGGGTCGCTGCCAACCAGGTGAAACGACTATAAAGCCAGACACCACTGTCGTCATCCTTCATTCCACGTTCGACCACAGTGCTATGGACAAACAGCAGCTGCCTCTGAACACAGCGTCTCCCAAAGCGCGCAAAGCGCAAGTGGGCTTTGTGGTGATAGTGCTAACCCTGCTGAGTGTGTTGTACGGAGGTGTGTTTTACGACATAGCCTATGTCAGCACGCTACTCAACCAACTGAGAACACCAGCCATCAGTGAAACCAGTCTACAGATAGCACCAGTCAACCCCGTATCGAGCCCAGTCACCACCACACCCCGTGTACAAGCCACGTCGAGCTCCACACCAAGTATACAGTCAACATCTACACCAAGTACACCAAGTACGTCTGAAGACCCACCGGATTTCATCCCTCACAGTGAACAGACAATGACGACCCACGTTGTACCCACCACCATCATCACTCGCAGTGAACAGACAACGACGACCGACGTTGTACCCACCACCATCATCATCCCTGACAGTGAACAGACAACGACGACCGACGTTGTACCCACCACTCCAGTTCACTCGTACCAAATTTACAAGAGCTGGTTACCACGACAACGGATACACCTCCAACCATGGACCCCCGTTGGCAGCATCCCTTCACTTGCGTCATCGCAGGACCGACGGGCTCCGGCAAAACGCACTTCGTCCGGAAGCTCCTTCAGCACGCCGACAGCATGATCACCCCACCCATTGCCCGAGTCGTGTGGTGTTACGGAGAATGGCAGGCAGCGTATGCAGCAATGCCCCACATCACGTTCGTGGAAGGCCTACCCAACCTGGCCGATTTGGAACCCGACACCTTGGTGATTCTGGATGATCTCATGGCGGAGACGGATGCGCGGGTCACCCAACTCTTTACCAAAGGCAGCCATCATCGACGGCTTAGCATCATCTACATTGTGCAGAATCTGTTCCGTAAAAACAAAGAACATCGGAACATCAGCTTAAATGCCCACTACCTGGTGGTCTTCAAAAACCCGAGAGATACCACTCAACTGCTGCACCTGGCGAGACAGATGTATCCCGGCCGCACACCGTTTGCGTTGGAAGCCTTCAAAGATTGCACAACCCCTCAGCACGGGTATATGCTCTTCGACCTCAAGCAAGCCACCCCCGACCACCTTCGACTACGGACCGGCATCTTTCCCGGAGAGACTCACCACGTGTACATGCAAAAATAATGTAAACACACCTACAGTGGCTCCCCCAGCTGGGGTGTGTGTGTTTTGATGATGGGGATAATAAAAAGAATGAATACCACAGCAGGGTTGATTTTTTGTCTCTGAAGTAGATACAAAGAGCAGAGTTGTGGGTTCTGGCATTAGTTGTACATGATGTCTGCGCGAGTACGGAAGCACGCTCCCACGCTCCGTGTATTGAAGACGGCCCCACCCGAGTTAGTCCGAACCATTGTACGCGGGGCGGACCCTGCTCTCGTGTGCTGTCTGTGCGAGATTGGACTCAATATCTTAAAAGGCAACGTACCACTGACTCCGGCTCAGAAGACCAAGTTGGCCAAGCATAAGACAGGTCTCCGAACTTTAGTCCAGAAGCGGGTCTCCCAAACACAAAAGAAAAAGGTGTTACAGAAAGGCTATCTTAGCACCGTTGGCCGCTTCCGTGTTGGGTCCAGTATTGGGTGGACTCTTCGGCCGACAATGAACCACACGAAAAAAATGGTCCTCGTCGAGCCTCGGCTCCTTCAAAACCTCCAAACACCCTACCCTGTCCCACCTACGGTGAAGACCATAAACACCCTCGATGGAGAGATGCAACAGATCTTACAGAGACCGGGGTTAAGCGACAGTGAGAAAGTACAACGGTACAATGAGACGCTTCAACGGAACATGACGTTCATGGACCAATACAAAACCCTCTCTACTCCAGCACCACCACCACCACCACCACCACCACGTGACAGACCGCCGACCTCAGCACCGTTCCAACAGCCGCCATTACCAGGGGTAGCCCCCACAGCCCCACAGTGGGTGGAAGACGAAGTGCTGAAGAGTGTACCTGCATCGTTCAAGAAACAAGCTGGCCTGGTATTACAACGGATGAAACAGAATCCTAACATGACTTGGAATGATAAAGGCGAACTCCTGGTACAGAATCAGGTGGTCCCCGGGACCCACATGACGGATTTAGTGAATGATCTGATGCGTCAACGCAGATCGCACACGGATCCTCGAGGATGGGAGGTCTTCGCTCAAGGCTTGAAAGACATGCATGTACCACAGGAATTGGTGGGGAACCCCCACCGCTGGGCCTTTATGCAGCGTGACTCACCGACTCGTGCACCACGACTCTCACCACAACCTTGGAAAGCCGACTGGGAACAGGAGTCACCCCCCAAAACTCCACCACCACAACGGGCACCTTCTTTTCAGACCTTTAAAAAACCACCCTCGATCAGGACACCCCACATCTCCAGAGCCGTGACACGTAGCAAGTCAACGCGACGAACACGACGCCGGACGCAACCGCCCAAGGCCTGGAAAACCTATTAAAACCAACAGCAGCAGCAGGACAGCTCAGTCGCCATGTTTTACCTGACCCTACCCAGTAACAGTTCGCTGGATGTGTTTCCTGACAACACCGTGGCCAAGTACGTCACCCAGTTACCGCAACCGTTACATTTACCTGGACGCTGGGAATGTGGCCTCGTGGATATCCAATACCCTTACTCGTGGTACAACGTGCGAGCCAATGAAGTCTGGTACGAGGTGACCTACGAAGGCAAAAACACCCGACTCACCCTGCCCGAAGGCCAATACGATACCCCCAAGGAGTTCATGGGTGGGCTGTCAAGACTGTTGCATTATAAGGCTCTACGGGAGGTGACGAATACTTCAAAACCCATCAAAGCCTATCCCTTCAAGAATCACGTGGATTACAACGCACACAACGACAAGGCAGAGCTTATCGTCACCGGCAAGGCGAGTGTCGTACTGAGTCCTATCCTACAGCAAATGCTGGGTTTCGATCTAAAGACGTTCGCTGGTCCCACCGAACACCATGGCGAGATGCCGATGGATGTGAAGTCGGGTATGTACGGACTCTTCGTCTAATCGGACGTGGTGGACAACCACATCGTGGGCGATATCAACACACCTCTGTTACGGGTGGTCCCCATTAAAAAGACGTATGGAGGTCAAGTCACCCACAGTTTCACCCACATGCTCTACTTGCCCGTACGACAAACTGACATCAACACGATCACGGTGGATATAAGAGATGACACGGGACGACCGGTGGCATTCGAACGAGGAAAAGTGGTGCTGACACTTCATTTTCGACAAGCACGTGCTCCCCACTTTGCATAATGAAAGTACCTTACGAGTGCGATGCACGCAGCTATGCCGACTATTATGCCCAACAGGCCGGGGTGGCTTTCCGGTCTTTAGCGGTGCACGCATGCAACGAGGACATGGACTGGGGAACATACTCGGCAGCATCGTCAAAACGTTCCTGCCCTTGGTGACGCGTGGGGTGAAAGCAATCGGCAAACAAGCGGTACGCAGTGGACTGCAAGTGGCCAGTGATGTCTTGGGGGGTACGGCACCCAAAGAATCCTTGAAACGGCGGGCCAAAGAAGCGGGAAGCGTCTTGGTGGCCAAAGCACAACGCACCGTAGGGAATAAAAGAGCTGCCCCACCGAGACCACGCACCAGTCGACGACCGACCCAGCGACGACGCACATCGAAGAAGACAAAGGATATCTTTTCTTAAAACATGTCCTTAATCCACGCCGAGTCCTGCCCCTCCACCAACAGTGAATTTGATTTGTGGACCGTGCCGCCCACACAGGCCAGTGTCGAACAAGGATTATGGGTGGAGCATCTCCCGCTCTCCAGCATCAACGAAACCGGGCCCATCGAGTTCACCATCAGTAATGCGGATACGGCCTATGTGGATTTAGCCCATACATACTTGTATGTGAAAGCCAAGGTGGTCAATGGAGCTGGCACCAGAATCGTTGACCAAGCAACGGTGCGCCCGACGAATCTCTGGCTGCACTCGATGTTTCAGCAGGTGGATATTTTTCTCAGCGACAAACTGATCAGTGACTCCACCAACACGTACCCCTATCGAGCCTACATCGAGACACTGTTGTCGTATGGCCGAGAGGCTAAAAAATCTCAGCTGACAACCGCTTTATTCTACAAGGACACGCTCGAGCACATGGACACGGTGGACAATGGGGGATATAACAAACGGAAGGCTTTCACTGCGAACAGTGCCTCGGTGGATATGATGGGTCGACTGCACACAGACATGTTCATGCAAGACCGATACCTCTTGAACAAGATCCCCATCAAAATCCGACTGATACGGGCGCCTCCGACCTTCGCCTTGATGGCCACTAACGTAGAGGGACATGCAGCGGACTATAAGATTGTCATCCAAGACGCAGTCCTGTATGTCCGAAAAGTGAAACCGAATCCAGCCGTTCAATTGGGACACATGAAAGCCTTGGAAACAAACCAGCCCAGTACCCTATCCGACGTGTACAAACCAAAGTGTTCTCTGTGCCTGCTGGAAATATGGGCGCCAACAAAGAAAACCTGTTCCTGGGGGAACTACCCAAGCGATTGATCCTGGCCTGTGTGGAAAATACCAGTTTCAGCGGAGCCTACCCAGAGAATCCGTTTGACTTTCAACATTTCGGCATCAATTTTGTGGCCCTGCATGTGGATGGACAACAGGTGCCAGCCACGGCCTTAACACCGAACTTTGGGCGGAGGAATTTCATTCGAGCCTATCAGAGCCTGTTTACAGCCACCGGTCAAATCAACCAGGACGAAGGGAATATGATCAGTCGGGAGGACTACGCGAACGGATACACGTTGTTCTGTTTCGATCTGACCCCCACCTTAGAGAACGACCATCAGCTGGCCCTGACCAAGCAAGGCAATTTACGGTTGGAAATCCACTTTGCACGAGTCCTGGCGACCACCGTCAATGTGATCTGCTACGCCGAGTTTGACAACATCATTCAAGTGGACAAGGCGCGCAACGTGCTGTGTGACTTCTCCACCTAACATGGATACAGAGCAGATAACCACCGTGCTGGAGAATGACCCAGAGACACGTATGATGTTTCAAGGGGTGTTCGCCCGAGATGTATTCCCATTAGACCGTATGTATCCTGCTGCTTACGTTCTCAACACGGACCCGATGGATCGGCCCGGTGAACACTGGGTGGCCGTGTGCTTGACAGAACAGCAGGGCGAATACTTTGACCCGTACGGCCTGCCACCCCTCCATCCCGATTTAACAGACTTCATGGATCAAGGCACAGAGACGTGGTGTTGGAACAGTCAAACGTTGCAAAGCCTGACCAGTAGCGTGTGCGGACAATATTGCTTGTTTTACCTGTACCATCGATGCCGGGCAAGACCCTTATCTACCATCGTACAGATGTTTGACGAGTACCCCAAGGCCGAGGACCGAGATGTACTCGTCTATGACTGGGCCGCCCATCATTTCAATGTACAAGTCCCGTTCTGGGCTTGAATTCTTTCAATGTACATACGCCCGCTGTTCTGGGCTTGAATTCTTTCAATGTACATACGCCCGCTGTTCTGGGCTTGAATTCTAGCAAGCCCCTTGTTCTGGGCTTCAGTTTTCACGTGGTTGTTCTCACGTTGTTGTTGTTCACTGAATAAAAAAATGAGATCTCACCAAAAAAAAACCCTGTCTTGTGTGTTTTATTCATAATGCATAAATGCCCAATGTGGAGATTCAGTCAAACTGAAATCAGTGGTGTAGGATGGGGCCAAAATGTAGCCCATCAAGGTTAGAATGCAAGCGCACTATAGTAAAATAGAGAGCCAATGAAATCAGCCCACAGACCAAGTACGTGTATTTGGTCTAGGTTTGGAGCGGGCATTTCATTGAGGTACGTGTATACGGTGAGTGAAGAGACTCGTCCAACACGTATAGATTATGACTATAAGTTCTTTGTATTCTTCGAACCTTACCGAAAGGGAGACCGTTTGACAGGTGACCTTTTGATCCGCACGTGCGCACTGCCGGGGATGACGCGCACTTCCGGGGATGACGCGTGATGACGCGCGCGCCGCTCGCGCTGGGACCAGGGCGGGCCGGGAAAGTTGGAGGTCGTGTTTGAGCATTCTGAAAAACCGGAAGTGACGTCATTTTTACACCCGGGTGAATTCACCCCAACCGGAAGTGACGTCACACGCACTTGCGCAGACCCACCCCACCACGTGAATGTTAGTCCAGCTGGATGCTCCCCAACCTGGGCTTCACATGGATACCTCACTCGACCCCATAGGCCCATGAGGGGCTGGCCTAGACCCCAAAAACGTCTATGTCCATACCCTTGGGCTACCGCGCATGCGCAGAATGCCGATATTTCAAACCCACATCCACGCCATCAGAGACTCCCTCACCTAGGCTTCACATGGATACCTCACTCGATACAATCGGCCCATTAGAGGCTCCCCTCGACCTCAAAACGGCTATTTCGATAATATGGCCTGTCTGCGCATGTGCAGACTATTGAAAACAAACAATACACTAGTCCAGTCCTTCACGAGAGCTTCAAAATAAGACCGCATACGACATCATCGAGCCACTAGAGGTGCATGTCTACCCCGTATGGATTTATACATACATTGGGCTAATATCCCAGTATATGAGTGTATATGGGTCTATATGGATCTATATACAAGCCTACCCGGTACTTAAAAAAATTTCCCATCGTATTCTACATGATCAACCTCATAGCTCATAGTCAAATCCATAAAAAACGACCACCCCTATACCCCATACAGGCCAAATATAGCGGGACATCATCTTCGCCTGGGAATTGGTCTAGTCCGAGTTGTCTCCCTTGCATCAAAGCGTATAGATGGGGCTGTGGTTTATTATCCGGGAAACCGGGGAAATTGACCTTGGGCAGCCATTTTTCTTAGCGTTTGTTACATAAAACAGACCTGTACGGAATATTTCCACTTTAAATCATTCATACCCAACAACACCCTACTGAATCAACAAGTATGATTATAGGTGAAAACCGCCGGTCACGTGTCAAATTACAGTCAATGGTAGGTTTTCCAGTGCTTTCGTTATCAAGCGTGGGCGTGTGTCTGACCAGACGACAGTGACCACAGCCGAAAATGAACGATTTTCAGCATATCGATGACAGGTATGGTTACTGGTGTCCAGTCATATTTTGAAGGAGAAATATCGTACTATATTGTCACCAAACGTAGGGTTATTACCATTTCAAGTTAACAAAAATTTTAAACATTTTTGCGGCGAGAGGTGTTTTTAGGTGTTGGTAGACAGTCCATTGTAGGTATTAGCATCGAATTATAGTGTGAGGAAATGAGCACAAAATGAACACGTGGGAACTTACTACCTGCCTCATGTATCACTGACTCATTCATCTCTCGATTCCTTCCACTTGTGTGTGTTTAACAGGAATATGAACCATTAATAGTATATTCTCTGTCTGTCTGATATTACGACAGTCCATTGTATCATCATCGGACCGATCGACAGTCCATTGTAGGTCAACATGCACTTGTGAATGATGCACAGAGAGCACATCGTCTGATCTAATGATTCGCCAAATGGACTGTTGCCAAGACAAATGGTAGCTACAATGGACTGTCGACATATCTGATATATAATCACATGTTGCCTCATTATAACATTGCAGCTGTTATGCGGCTTCAATGTGAAGTGATTCAACCTACAGTTCATGGTCGCATGACAAATGGACTGGTGCATTCACCTATAATCACACTTGTCGATTCAGTAGGGTGAACAAAATTATATCAAACTAATTCACGCATTCATATCGAAGTCATTCATATACCGCGGAAGACCACATGAAGGTCCCACCGATGACGCTCAGCCAACGTTCGATGAACGTTCGTAATTTTTCTTTTGCTGGTGCAAACTGGACGATAAATGCTCGACACTGGGGTGGCACTCGATCATAGACTGGTCATAATAACATGCTGCAACACTTAAATTCAGATCTCATCAACCAGAACGTCTTATGTGCTGGCAGTTCATGACAATATCGTAAGATATATATACTTCCTAACCTTAGTTGGATTCGTCATGAAATCATTTAGAAATAAGTAATTTGAGCACTTTTTGTGACATAGCAAAACGAAGATGGCAGCCGTTTCCCTATACGCTGCGATGGTTTACACGAAAAACCGGCTCAGGTATAAAAATCCATATCTCCGTAAATATGGAATGTCCAAACTTTTTACGTCAAGACAATATTCTCTTATATGTGTACGGCCCCGTACTTCCTATTTCCCGCAGGAATTTATGCAATATAAATTCTTTCCGCAATAAACTTACAATTTACTGGCAATGGTAACGAAATTCTCCGTCTCAATTTGAGCTTCTTGTACGTCGGCGGAACGCCAAGATCAAAGAGCGCGTGCAGCAACGTAGCAGCGCACGTGAGGGTCTAAATATAGATCGTTTGTTTACATATATCAGCTGATCGTGTCTGATATATAACAAACAATACCTTATAACAACAGTACTTTCCGTAATATCTGAATAGTTGATACTCGACCAAGAATTAATTATGACAGAAAAATTATCTCAGATAAATTTTCGCCCTATTCATAGAAGTATTATTTCCGTCACATCAATTTCTGTCACAGTACTTTTTCAAAAATTTCACCAATTCGCTCCGCGTGGGACTATATGGGGGTGTGGGTGAATGAGGCGTGACTTTTGGACGTGTATAGACTTGTTTGTCTGGGGTTTTTCCGCATGCCGCCATTGTGCCCCAAACTGATGTGTCCAAAATGGCGGCGTGTCAGTGGGTGCAAGTGTGTCCAAAATGGCGGCCTGTGTGTACAAAATGGCGGCGTGTCAGTGGGTGCAAGTGTGTGTACAAAATGGCGGCGTGTGTGTCCAAAATGGCGGCCAGTGTGTTCAAAATGGCGGCGTGTGTGTCCAAAATGGCGGCCAGTGTGTTCAAAATGGCAGCGTGTGTGTACAAAAGGGCGGCCTGTGTGTTCAAAATGGCGGCGTGTGAGTGGGTGCAACATGGCGGCTGTGTGTGTCCAAAATGGCGGCGTGTGTGTACAAAATGGCGGCCTGTGTGTCCAAAATGGCGGCGTGTGTGTACAAAATGGCGGCGTGTGTGTCCAAAATGGCGGCCTGTGTGTACAAAATGGCGGCCTGTGTGTCCAAAATGGCGGCCTGTGTGTCCAAAATGGCGGCGTGTCAGTGGGTGCAAGTGTGTGTCCAAAATGGCAACCTATTATTGGCACAAAAAATGGCGGCGTGTGTCCAAAATGGCGGCCTGTGTGTTCAAAATGGCGGCGTGTGAGTGGGTGCAACATGGCGGCTGTGTGTCCAAAATGGCGGCGTGTGTGTGCAAAATAATGACCTGTGTCAAAATGGCGGCGTGTGTTATTGTACAAAATGGCGGCGTGTGTGTCCCAAATGGCGGCCTATTATTAGCCTGAAATGGCGGCCTGTGTGTCCAAAATGGCGGCCTGTGTGTACAAAATGGCGGCCTGTGTGTCCAAAATGGCGGCCTGTGTGTACAAAATGGCGGCCTGTGTGTCCAAAATGGCGGCTTGTAGAAAAACGTATAAAAGGAGGCGATTTTTAGCGGTGGGGTGTATTCATTGCACTACTTGCCTGACTTACCTGACCTGACCTGACCAGCCTGCCTGCCTGCCTGCCTGCCTGCCTGCTTGTTCTCACCAGCCTGCCTGTATGAGACGTGGAGAAGATTTTCCAGGGGACCCAGCAGCACCTCCGGTTGAAGTTTTACCCCAAGACGAGCGTGTGAGGGCCATTTATCAACGACACTGGGTTACCATACGCCATTGTTTTCATCGGCGTCGTCCGATATTGGACTTATATAATTTCCGGTTGGAAGAAAACACCCGTCTACGTAGCTACGTGGAAGCTATCTTCAACGACCAAGATACAGCCTTCAAGTTAAATCTCACTTTTGGATACATCCTTCGCCATAAAGAGACAGACCAGCTCCGTTATTATTATCCCAGCAATAATACCCGGGTGTTTGACCAGCCATTCACCATTATCCATCGACCCTCTCTGGACACGGTACTGGAAAAATTAGAAAACTTGGATACTTTGGAGTGGATACGACAACAACGCCCCAACACAAAATGGCAAGTGGAGATGACAACCAATGTTACGTTTTACGTCACTAAAATGATCGACCACCCTATCGGCGCTCCTATTCATCTCCCGGACTGGTTGAAACACAGAGAAGGCATATACGCTTTAGTAGGTGGAAGCCATGGGCCCTACACTGATCGGAAATGTTTATTTCGCTGCCTGGCTATCCATCTCAATAAACTGCCACCCACAGATTGCAATCGAATTGCCAGCAAATATTGGGAAGACTACTTACGTGAAAAGAACATGGAAAAGCAGCACTTCCGCGGGGTCCCGTTATCACAGCTAGATGTGGTGGAAAATTTATTCCACGTCAACATTGTCGTATACAAATTAGAGCAACACGTGGATGATGACAACACCGATGACCCACAACTCACCGCCCGACTCGTACAGCGTTCCCCGGGAAAATACGACACAACCATGACATTGAATTTGTACGAAACGGACACGGGTGGGCATTTCTCGTACATTACGGACATCAACAGGTATGCCCAGTCCTACATCTGTAGTAAATGCCAACG